>JAHWFO010045937.1:1317806-1379505 GCA_023313115.1 Rhysida immarginata | reverse complement strand
TCACATTAGTATCGGGTGAAACCACCCTGGGATGCAATTACAGCCTCTAAACGTCGTGGCATTGAGTCAAACAAGCTCTGAATAAGGGCCTGGGGAATGTCCTGCCATGCTCTGTCATTCAGCTTGCCACTGTTGGTGTTGATGGGCCCATTGCAACCTGAGGCGCCGGTGGTTTTGAGTCAAAGGAATCCGCAACAATGGTACTCGTGCCATCAATCCTCTGGAAATTAAACGGCGTCGTACAGTGCTAGCAGACATTGTCCTGCCTACTGTAGCACCCCACTGTTGTGCTAACACTGTGGAAGTGGCTGTATGATCTGCTACACACATGCGATAGAGGTGTCTGTCATCTCGTGGTGTCGTCGTGCTGGGTCTTCCTGAGCCTGGTCTTCGGTGTGCCCTGTTCTCTTCGCTCCACTGCCTCCATGCACGCATAATTGTCGTTGCATTACGTCCTACACGAGCAGCAATGTCACGATACGACCATCCCGCTTCACGCAGACCAATTATGTGTCCTCTTTCAAAGTCTGTCAGCTGTTGATATGGTACCCTTCGTCGTCGTCGAGGCATGGTGTTCTTTCAAGCAATTACTCTGAAAATCTAATCATTTATATTCTGGCCCATTGTATGCAAATATTGCAAATTGCATATGGATTAAACCATTCCATCAGGGTGTTGCAATTTTTATAAACAGTAGTATATGTTCCTTCACCTGATGTTCCAGTTACGGGCTCAGATGAAGGATTAATGTGAGCTGGAACTCCATCGGCTACTGGCTGGGATTCATTTCTTGTCCTCAGCATTCCTTGGTACAATGCTGAGGCTTTCGAACGCTTAATCCATCCAAAATTGCATTCACGGGTTGCTTTATATCTTCCCTGGAAGACGGATCTTGCCCTCTTTTTCTTTTGTAAGTTCTAACCATCTAAATTAAGAAACATCAAATGTTAAAACAAATGAAATAAATAAATACAGTATTGCTTTGGCATATGGGATTGGTTCGGAAGTGTCCGAACCAGCCACCTTTGTTGTGTCCGAATCAACCCCACCCGCCAGAAATCAAATAAAGCCTTTTTTAAGTCTAACGACGCACGTGGCTGAATTTAAACTGCAACACGTTTAAGTATAGTACTGTCCCTCAGGAATAAATATCTAAATGTTAACATTTCTTGTATAACCTCTCTACAAATACACAAACAAACCTACCTCAAATATTTTTTCACACACCCCAAAACAAATTTTATTTCTTATTTACTTACCTTTCTGGCGAAGGACCGTTCTGGTGAATAGATTTTCATAATCTGTATAATGTCGTAACCTAAGGATTATTTTTTAGGCAGCGTGCGAATCGTTTCGACTGAAAAAATCGATTTGTCCGAACCAGCTCGTGTCCAAACAAACACCACTCTCCCCTATTAAAAAAAAATTATATAAAGAATTGCAGTTACCAAATGTGGCATTCATAAACTAGGGTTGTTTTAAGTAGATATAACAGTATGAGTTCTCACTAAATGGGAAAACTTGTGCTATAAACTTACATTCAGTCATCTCTCTAATACCTGTTGTCAACATCTATTACATACCGAGTGAATAAAAAGTCCCAGAACGGTCTAATATCTCGAAAAATACACGTCTTGTCAAAAAAAGAAAAAATATGCCAAATGTTTCTGATTAATGCTATTTAATGGGATTACCCCTGCACCTCTCGTAGGGGGTAGGTTAGGTTAGGGAAATTTCAAATGGGAATCCCCAATTTTTTTGGCAGATTCGGATTCTATGGAAAAAATTACATTAAGTTTACCAAAAAAAAAAAGTTTATGTCTCTTATACTGTAGATGGCGCTGTTAAGTAAAAAAAAAAACAACTCAGACTAGTGCGAATATCTCGAAAAGTCCAATTCAAATCAAAAAGGCATCCAATATTTTTTGAAAATTACCATATTTAATAGTGCTAAAATTAACCCTCGTCACCTTTTTAGGGGTGGGCAGGGCCAACTTTGAAATTTTAAATGGGAATCCCTATTTTTTATTGTAAATTCAGATTCTTCAAATTTCTTATCATTGTTTTTTCTTTGCTGTAATCATAAAATTACAGATTCTTCGAATTTCGAATGTCTCTGGAAAAACGCTTTAGATCTAAGGGAAAAAATGCTTGTCCATTATTCTGAGTACTGCACTCAAAGTAATTAGTCTCGGAAATAAAAAAAAAAAAAAACTACTTTTAGCGTAACCCAAGATATAGTGGCTAGTAGGATAGTGTGGCAATGCCTACTACTGGCAATGCTACATGGTTGATTCCCGATTTGATGATAATAGCGATGGAGCTGCAATCAATATAGATATCAGTTGCACGGGAAATCTTACGATGACGGAGGTTTCCTTCAGATATATTAGAGATTAATAAGGTTTATTTATAAAAATGTCACATGCGTTCCAAAAAACTTGAGAATATGCTTTAACGTTTAAAAATTTTTTAAAAATCTGTTGTTTTAAATAAACTGAAACATGAGATACTATAGCATGGAATAAGTGGAATGCACAGTGTTGAAAATGTTCAGATATACCAACAGAATATCTTTTTTCATAGAAAATTAATTTTTTATCACTTGATTAATAACAAAATTAAATGTTAATGTGTATATTAAATGATGGTAAAAAATGTAAATATCAGATATTTTAGGTTAATAGGTTTGAAAGCAATTTTTTTTTGATTTTATTCTTATTATTATTTTAAAAAAGTAAGATATATGAGTAATCTGAGGATAGGGCAAAACCTCCGTTGGTCAAAACCCCCAGGTATAAAACTCCCTGGTACAAAACTCCCAGTCTTAATATACAAGGGAGGGAAAAATACCCAACCACAAAGCCCCCAGAGTAAAAGCTTAAAAGAGGACATAACCTCCAAATGAACCCTTAATTTTTATACAAGTATCATTTTTATCAAGTTATCTGAAAATTTACCGAAATTTCTTCTTTGTATTGGAGGAGGAGGGGGGTGTTAAATATGTTTTCTAATATTAATTTTAATAATAATAATAATAATAATAATTATAATAATAATAAATAATAGAATCGGTTATTAAATATTTTGCTAATTTCTTAATACATTATAAACTTAAATTATAACAAAAATTTTTTATGGCCAACGCGATTGCCAAGTAATTAAGTCGGTAAATTAATATTAGAAAAAAAATATTTTGAAAAGACACCACCTTCAGAAAAAAAAAAGCTTCAGTAAATTCAGATAAAAAAAAAACAACAACTTATTTTTCAAAATCTTTGATAAAAATTATGTACAAGTTTAAAAAAAATAAGATAAAAAATTAAGGCTTTATTTCTGGGTTAAGTAAATTGGGGAATTTAGACCTGGGTTTTTTTGTTTTTTTTCTTCTCCATTGCACTTTAAATGAGGGTCTTGTACGGTGATGATTTTGGCCAGATCCGGATTAATCTACTGTACAATACACTAACCGTAAATAGGCAAGATTCTCATTTTATTTTATTTTTGTTTTTTGTAATCGTGCAATGGATATGTGTTGATATTGGCTTTGATTGCATTTTGTTATTTAAAATTATATGGAATTTTTAAAAAGTTATTCTGATTTTCTAAGAAAGACCAGAGAAAAAATAAATGAGAAATATAGAAAGCAAAGTGTTCTTGAAATTTTAAAATGGGAGAGGAATCAGACAGCATCATCAATCGAGGAATCAGATTTGAATGCTCGCTCCCACACTATCCTTCAAGCCACTATACACAGACATAATGATGTGGATGTAGTAGTTTTGGGGTGATTTTTCAAGTGAGTCTCCTCCTCGTCTCTCATCATCGGCGTGTTTTTTTTTTGTGTAAATCCCCTCGCCTCACTGAACAATCACCCAAGCACTTTGTTTTACTTTTTGCAATTACAGTCCCATCTACAAAAGATTTTAAAACTATTTTTGGGAAAAATTAATGAATTTTTTCCATAGTATCCGAATCTGCAAAAAAAAATTGGGGGTTCCCATTTGAAATTTCAAAGTTGCCCCCCACCCCACCTCCTATGAGGGGTGCAGGAGGTTAATTTTGGCACTTGTTAAATAGCATTCAAAAAGATATTTGACACATTTTTTTTCATTTTTTGACAAGACAGTATTTTTCAAGATATTAGATCGTTCCAGGACTTTTTATTGACCCTGTGTATACTCTTATATAAATTTTCAACACGAGCAACAAAGTTAGCTAGCTGCTTCATCATTTGCTCCTAATATATGTAATATATGTATACATTCAAAGGCCAAAAGTCACGGAATGGGAATATGCAAATTGAACACTGCTGTCACCTACACATGACAACATGGACTAATCCAAAACAGCATATAATGCGGGGCTCGATAAAACCGGTACCCTGGTAGACAAATGCTACTGATTATTCCAAAGTGGCTATTAAAATGTATTTCGTGGTACCCATTTGCCTATTACACATGTAGCTGTTTGACAGGGTGGAGTGGTAAAACTACAAAAACTTACAGAGAGAAGCTAAGGTTCCAGGGAATTTTGATGAACAAATACTCAGTGAGTGGACTAACAGGTTATAGGAAAAATGCAAGATCTTTTGATGATGTGTATTCTGCCTTATTGCTGACCACATTGAACATTATCTTATAATCTTTACAATTCTTTGAGCCGTTTCCAGTGTTGCTGTGTCTACTGCATCTTGTGAAGACACACTTTATCTATCGAAACAAATCAAAACTCACTGATTGAATTGCTTGGATGTGAACACTCTATCAACATTCATAAAGTGCAATCATTTTTGTTCTATAATTGATTCTGATCCAAACTAGCAATTTACCAATGGTATCAAAGCATACCAGGTACTCATCATGTACTTATGTAGACGAAGAAAAGAAAAGAAACTGCTATAGGTAATTTGGGAATTTGTTTCTACTTGAGATAATACTATTATGTAATGCAGTAATGAGGCCGTGGCACTATAGAAAATAAGGGACGTGGAAATTGTGGTGTTCCACAAGCCGTAGATAAAAGAGGGGAACAGCGGCTGCGTTGGTGCATTCGGGTGAATTGACTTGCTACACTGGAGCAACTTACTGCCCAAATTAATCAGGGTGCTAATGCATGTATATCCAGAATGACGGTTCAGCGAAAGTTGCTGCGTATGAGGCTCCACAGCAGACGGACGGTGACAGCACCTATGCTAACAACTGTGTATCGGTGAAAGAGGTTTGAATTTGCATGACAGTTTCAACACTGGACATGACTGATTGGGAAAAGGTTGGCTTCTCAGATGAATCACATTTTTTGCTCCATTGGACGAATGGACATTGGTGCATATGCACAGTGGGCCGAATTTAAAAATTAGTTGGACAAAAGTCATTATTTCAACTTTTTTTTTCGATGAAACAACGGTTGAAAATTGTAAGGAACTGTTTACAACAATTAAAACATTTTGTTTGCACAGACGTATCGAGTGACTGAGGTGTGAAGTTGCAACAAGTATGCTGTCTTAACAGATTCCACAGCACCTCCTCAACAGCAGATTACATTTCATTCTACGATAGAAGTGGCTGAGAAGCTAAACAAAGGATGGAAAAGAAAGCTAAAGATACTAGGATTTTGAATTTTATATCATAAATAAGATATCTTAGTGCAGTTGTTTACTGCAATTAAGAAACGGCGGGTATTATAGATTACTTCTAAAGCTATGAAAACACGTAAAAACTTTTAAGGCTACAGAAAATGTTCCGCTAGATACCACAGCGAAATTGGTTTTAAAGTAACGTTAAACACCTCTGTTTTTTGGATAAGAAGAATTAGCTGCTCAGAGCTGCTCTCAAAATTTATTTTTATTTTTTTTGACTCTTTGTCATTCAGCCGTCAACAGCTGTCGAAATGATCCATCATTTTGAAATTTTGCTTGAAAATGTTCGTAATACTTATTTTCTCATAGCTTCAATTTCTTTGGAACACTCTTCTAACCAATTCATGGATAAAAAAGGTAAATAAAGCTAGAGGATCCTTTGACTAATTTCGACAGCTGTTGACAGCAAAATGACGGAGAGTCTAAAAAAATAAAAAATAAATTTTGAGAGCAGCTCTGAGCAGCTAATTCTTATTAATCCAAAAAACAGAGGTGTTTAACGTTACTCTAAAACCAATTTCGCTGTGGTATCTAGCGGAACATTTTCTGTAGCCTTAAAAGTTTTTAAGTGTTTTCATAGCTTAAGAAGTAATCTATAATACCCGCCGTTTCTTAATTGCAGTAAACAACTAAAATATCTTATTTATGATATAAAATTCAAAATCCTCATATTTTTAGCTTTCTTTTCCATCCTTTGTTTTGCTTCTCAGCCAAAAACTAACCACTTCAATCGTAGAATGAAATGTAATCTGCTGTTGAGGAGGTGCTGTGGAATCTGTTAAGACAACATACTTGTTGCAACTTCACACCTCAGTCACTCGATACATCTGTGCAAACAAAATGTTTTAATTGTTATAAACAGTTCCTTACACATCTAAGAACAATTTTCAACCGTTGTTTCATCGAAAAAAAAAGTTGAAAAATGACTTTTGTCCACCTAATTTTTAAATTCGGCCCACTGTGATATGGTGAGAAACATCAAAATACCTTTCAACCATTTGTGGACGACAAGAAGCTGATAGGGGCAGCATTATGGTCTGGGGAATGTTTTCGTGGCATTCTGTGAGTGCATTTATTGTGAATGGCAATATGGATCGATATAAGTATGTATTGATCCTTGCTGACCATGTACACCATTGTTTTGCCTGAATATTATGGCATCTCCCAGCACGACAATGTGACATCTCATACAACTGGAATTGTACGTGAATGGTTAGAAGAGCATGAGGAAAGCTTAACTGTACTTCCCTGGCTCCCAAATTTACCTGACTTAATCTGAATTGAGCATCTATGGAACCAACTCGATCAGGTTATTTGCTTCATGGATACTCCATCTCGCACCTTCCAACAGCTGTCAAATGAACTGCAGTCAATGTGGCTAAATATCCTTGTTAACACTTTCCAGCACTTCATTGAGTTGCCTCCCAGGCCGTCTGTGCTGCACATGGTGGTTATTCTGGACATTAACAGGTGGTCATATTAATCTGATTCAACTGTTGATCGGAGTTCAAATGATGCATTATAGTGGGTGCCAGATGCATGAGGCATGCCATTTTCAAGATTGTTCAGGAATTCAACATTCCGTAAGCCACATGTCCTATGTGTGCAGGAAATCCATCTGAAAGGCATTACCTACTATCCATGATGAACAACACAGTACCTGACTACAACTGCTCTCGACTGTGACCACCAGCATCTGGCTATTATCCATTCTTATTGTCAAGCCACAGACATTAAATCGCTGTAATATTAAATGTAGGCACTTCCAGGCCCATACTCAACAGTATGGTATGACGTGCTTTAAAATCATGAATTATGATAGCAGAAGACCCACCAGAGCCACTACTAATGCAACAACAATGAATACAGTGCATCACCTAGTCTCATGAACATGTTATGTGGATCTTGGAAGACTGAATGGTTTGTGTGGTCTGACAAATGCTGGTTCCAATTACATCAGGCAGATGAAAGTGTCCATGTGTGGCATAGACCTCATGAAGCTAAAATCCCAATTTGTCAACAAGGCACTATGCAAACTGGTGGCAGTACCATACATGTGTGGGGTACTTTTGCATGGCATGGTTTGTGTCTGTTGGTATTCCTAGACACATCACTGAACGGTTCTTGCTAGGTGGAGCTGCTTGACAGCCATTTATACCCCTTCATGAACTTTGTCTATCCCCTTCTATACTTCGTCCAACAAGAGAAAAACAGGGTGTGTTTCCGGTCTGATATCGACTACTCACTCATCCGCAATGCTTTGTGGGATCTCTCCTTCAGCGGCTGCACAAGTCAATTTGTAATGGCGACGCCCGTGCAACAACTCTTCAGCCAAACAAGGAAAAACTATTCACAGCCAGGCTAGGGAGATTTGTGTGGAACGTACTTTGCTACTTTAAAGAAAAATAGTGTTTTAAAAGCTCATCTGCTTTGATAGAAGAAACTTCCAAGGCAACGCAAGTTTCTTTTTCTTGCGTTCGAACAATTGTTCAAGAAGGAAACGAAGCGTCTTCATGCGAAGCTACTACCCCCTCTCCTCGCTTTTCGACTCCTGGAAAGAAAAGGCCCAGGGAATCTCGAACAACGATATATATAAAATTGAGTTAAAAGATAATTTTATGAAGTGTACAATATTTTTAATTATAATTAAAGCAAATCAACTGAATAATATTAAAGCTTCTGCTGTAATATTATAAAGCGCTTCTTCAATGAGACATAAGTGATTAAGCGCATGAGGCCCCCTTTCTCTGATTGGCTAATCTGAAACTTCCTGTGACACACCCTGTTTTTCTCTTGTTGGATGAACTATAGCAGGACAGTGCTCCATGTCGTCTAATCCAAATTGTGCAGAACAGGTTAGGAGCATTCAGCAGAGTAGAATAGTGTGGTCAGCCGGTTCCCTAGATATGAACCCCATTGAACATTTATGGGATGTGTTGGAGAGGTCACTGTGTACCCAAAATCCAATACCTATAAATACTAGGAATATGTGAATGACAATCCAGATAACATGGCTCAACATCTCATCAGAGGTCTTCCAGCCTCGTATGGAGTGAATGCCATGCCGAGTAACTGCTCTTTGTTGGGCTAGAGGGGTCCGACACATTACTGAACAGCTATCCCATGATTTTTAGATTTTGAGTGTATTTTCCCTTTAATAAAAAATTTGATGATAATGATATTGTTTTCAATAATAATTAAACCTTACTGAATTATTTTTGACAGTTTCTTTCTTTCTTAAATTATTTTGACTGTTGAGCAGAGTAAAATTGGTTCCAGGAATATAAAATACAGATACTACATGGTAAGCAGGGTCATAATTAGGATCTCTATCTCTTCGGGCAAGTTCACATTCTTGTGCCCCCTTCCTCCTTTATTATTTTAGTGCCACCTCTTCCCCTCCTACAAAATTGTATTTGGGGCACATGTACTTTATGCCTTCTTTCCTTGTTGTGGCCCTGTGGTAAGGATTCCCAACTTAAAAATAATTTATTTCTTAGAAAAACTTTATTTCATTTGTTTTCAAAACTGATAATATCTTTGATGAAAGCAGTTGTTGATGTTTATGTTTTTACTTTTGTTATTCTTATCTTAGGCTCAAAAATAGGCAGATGTCCACAAATAATTGATTCAAATCCATCCTATTGTAGAGCTAATATCTCATCTGAATGCTCATCTGATGCCAATTGTGAAGGCATTGCCAAATGTTGCCCAGATGGTTGTACCAGTGTTTGCATTGAGCCAAGGTTATCTGGTGAGTCATGTTGTGTATATTTTGTTCTTGTAATCATTTAAAAATTGTTGTTGGAATATATTTCACAAGGCTGAACTGCTTGAGAGCCAGAAATATTTTTTTTTTTTACCAAGATATAAATGAATTAGACAAAAGGAAAATGAAATACAAAAAAGTTTATTATAGTAATTTTCTGTTTGTAAGTGGAGCAAATATATATGTGGCTAGCAGCTTTAACGACTGCTGTTTTGACATGTTATTATTGTTCAAAATCGTGGTTAGACTAGCTACGAAGAGTGTGTTTCATGCTACTAGTAGAAATATACACGCATAAAGTTTACAAATATAGAAAAAATTTATTGTATCCTTAAGCAGGAGCTCACCAAAATTTTCTATTAGAATAGAGAAGCATGAACTTGATTGGGAAGATAAGTAAGAAATTTAGCCAAAATTAATTTATTCCAAGCCATGGGAAGAGCAGCTATAGACTAATGCAGCAAACTTTGGGAATGACTTTGCACTAAAGCAGTTTACTTTTTTTATCATAATACAAATTAATTGAAATAGCTTCATTTTTGATTTCGAAACATTAAGGCAGATAAAAATTTAGAAAATGGGTCTTTGGAGGATTTTTTGACTCCACATCTCAGATATTAATAATTAAATAGAAAAATATAGTGAAGAAAATTCCACGACCTGAATCTAACCATGGACCTTCGGGTTACCATCCCGATGCTAAAACCACTAAGCTAGTGTGGATGTGGAAGCTGTCGCTAACAAACATGTCCTATGAGTATAGGTTAAAACGCAGCTCCTTGTTCGCAAGCCAAGACTCTTATAATGACAATTGGAGGTTTATTCTCTATTTAATTATTAATATTGGAGATGTGGCATGGAAAAATCCTCCAAAGACCCATTTTCCAATTATTACTATTATAATATTCTCCATTTAATAGTAAAGATAGTCCTGCCTTGTGAACAAGGAGCCGCACTTTAACCTATGCTCATAGGATATGTTTGAAAGCGACAGCTTTCATGTCCACGGTGGCTTTGTGATTATAGCACCAGGACGGCAACCCGAAGATCCCTGGTTGGAGTCTAGGCCATGGAATTTTCTTTACTATTTTTCTCTATTTAATTAGATAAAAATTTATTCCGAATTTAATGTGGAATCTTGTACTATTTTTTGTGCTTGTCCTCAGTTCAAAATATAAACTAGATGATTTGTAAAATGTATTCAATAATGGCAAAATAAAGAGCACAGAGAAACAGTGCTTTCAGAATATTTTTATTTAAAGAAATTCTCAATATAACAATTATTTAAAAAAAACTTCTTTGATTCTTCATAACTCCAAATTTCTGTGAAATGAAATTAATCACTTTTTAAATTTTTTTCCATTTTTTTAATGCCTTATGAATAAATCCTAACCTATATATAACCTGCTGTGTCAATTCATGGAGATTCCGGGGTAATCGTAAACAACCATGTCCCACACGTGCTCAATTGGCAATAGGTCTGGAGACCTCGCAGGCCATGGCAGGCATTTGACATCATGCAGACATGCCATGCTCATGTTTGCTGTGTGCTGTCTGGCATTATCCTGCTGAAAGACTGCACCGGGTATGGTGCGCAGAAAGGGCAGTAATACGGGCTGCAGAATCTCTGTGACGTACTGTGCTGCTGTCAGGATGCCTTGGATGGTGACTAAAGGCGTTCTGGTATTGTAGCCGATGACACCCCAGACCATGATCCCGGGTATTGGTCCATGACGGCGATGCCGGATGCATTGTTCATTGGCACGTTCCGATGGTCTGTGCCACACCCATCCTCATCTGTCGTCGGTGTCCAAACAAAAGCGGGATTTGTCGCTGAAGACCACTGGGCACCATTCCATTAGCCAGCCCACTCGTTCACGACACCATTGCAGTCGTATTGTGCGGTGCTCAGGTGTCAGAGGAAGACACAACAATGGACGTCTGGCAGACATTGTCGAGGCATGTAACTGGCATGCTATTGTCGCTATTGATACTGGAGCAGTACCGGGAATAATGATTTTGTCGTGCAGTTGCCGCAGGGTGATGGTTCTGTCCGCTAGCGCTGTTCGCAGTATCCGCCTATCGGTACGAGCTGACGTTCTTCTCCAGGCCCCAGAGCCTGGTCTTCTGGCATGTGTGCCTCCAACATCGGCCTACCGTCCGTGCATCCCGCAACACATGGATAGCAATCTGTCTGGTTGACCATCCAACCTCAGAGAGGCCAATAATCCGACCTCGTTCAAAGTCCGTTTATTGCGTGAATGGTTGTCGTTGTGACATTGAGACCGTTGTGCGGATTATAGTACTGTATGTTTACGAGGCAGTTGCTTCCTCCATACAGCATGGAACGTCTCGCACAGGTGTCAACTGATGAGCCTATACAGGCACCCGGACGCCCTGCATCAACCCAAATGATCATGTCCCGTGAGCATGCATCTAATCGTTTACTAGTCGGAGGAGACGAACCCCCCAACTGAATATGGATAAGGTCAGATAACTCCTTGTTGATGGAGCAATTTCATTGCAAAGCAGTGTACTTGGATGTTCAAAGATGACTGGCACCTCCTGTCCAAAGCTCCTAAAATATAGATGTTTGAATCTTGTGTATATATGTGTGTTTATGTAAGCATGGAGTAATATGGAAGCAACAGGAATGGCAAAGTGCATAGATGGCACGGAATACCTCTAATGTAATGTATACCATAATTTTCAGTATACAGGGTGTATCAGGTTCGATGATCATAAAGTACCTAGCGTGATCCTTTGCATGATTACAAACTTAAAGTTCCTTTTCGAAAATGTCGAAAACTCAAAATTTAAATTGCATCGTTACGTCGTTTATGAACTTTCCGCACCAGCAGTTCATTAAATTCAAAGGGGCGATTACAATTAAATCGGCGGCAGTTGTTGAGATTAAATGATGTTTTCGACAGGTTTTCAGCAAACTTCGCGTGATGTTTAGACCCTTAACATTTGAGTTTTGAACATTTTGCGTAAGGAACTTTAAGTTTGTAATCATGCAAAGGATCACACTAGGTACTTTATGACCATCGAACCTGATACATCCTGTATAACACGCAGGGGGAAAAAATAAAAGTTTAAAAAAACCACTACCACGTATTATAAAATGTAAATATTATTTAATATTTTGATAATAAATGAAATGAAAATACGATTTATAAAAAAAAAACTTTTTTGGTGGATTGGGGTCGGGAGGGGGGTATTATATATACATTATTGTTGAAGTGCTAATGATGTTTGAATCGTGCCAATAATATGAGAAGATTTAATCCTAATCCAATAATTTTTCTCTTATTTCATTTTTGGGGTATTAACAGCCTGTGAACATAAGCGTTTATCATTGGAAAAACAGTTGAATTTACTTATTAATGAAGAAGCATCGGTGGCATTACCTGAATGCAAATCAAATGGAGAATTTGAACCAGTCCAGTGTGATTCAAAATTGGAAGAATGCTGGTGTGTTGATAATAGGGGTTTTGAAGTTGCTGGTACACGTTCCTCATCAAATGAATCTATAAATTGCAATGGTAAGCAACTTTTTTTTTTTTTTTATACTTTTATCATTAAAATTTATAAAATACTAGAATTTTTCTTAGAATATAGCATTTATCATTATGGTCAGAACTGATAACACTAGTCAACACACATTTTGTAACTAAGATCGCGTAAAGTGTTCTTAGTAGTAATTTGTATGTGGAATCCGAGTCTGCTTTTAGATTTTTTCTGTCATGTCAAGTTTCCAAGTTATGCACATCGAAACTTCTATGTTAAAGTAATGGGTGTGAAGAAGCGGCTACAATGTTAAAATATCCATATTTTGGGGCCGCAAGGAAATTTACCAGGCCCCAAACACTGAATGATTTAAAAATGTTTCATTGTAAAACAAGAAAACTGTGCGTGCTAGAGAAATTTAAAAATTATACAGTCCAGGCTGTCTAAGACGGTCTTCCAAGGGCGACATGAATAAGGTCCTTTATAAAATTAGTCCTTTTTAGGAATAACGGTCTTGACTGTTATAAATTATAACGGTCATGGCTGTTATAACGTATAACGGTCTTGACTGTTATAACGTATATCAGTCAAGACTGTTATAAATAATCACGAGCTACTGACACTCGTAAGGAATGGTAAATCCCCGATAGAGAATCCCCAACATAAATAAAATGATCTTTAATATTTTTTCCATCAAAACTTTAAATTCTTGAATGGTAATTAATTTAAATTTAAAGATTACAATAAATAGCATCGCTTGCTTTTATAATACATGGCTACTAAATGTTTTCGAAGAAGAAAAAACGGAAAAATGCAATACCGCCACTGGCTACGAGAATAAAATTGCAGATACTGAAAAATGAGTTTATTTAAAAAAAAACAAAACATTTATAACATAATCCAAAATTTAATATAAAAATGCCTTTAAAATTTCTGTACAAAAAGAAAAAATTTTATGTAAAAATCGTTCATTAATGAGCAATGATGCCTTGATCGAGGGTATGTTACTCACGAACAAGGTCCATTAACGAACGTAAAGTCCGTTAAGGAGATTACTGTGCTGTATTTGGACCACATTTTTTGGTCCTTTATAAGGTTGTGACTGTTAGAAGGAGTCTGTTATAGGCATACAATTTAACATGGGAAAGCCTATTCCCAAATCCGGGCGACATAATTTTCGACCGTTATAATTTTAGTCCGTCTTGGAGGAGACCGTCTTAGACAGCCTAGACTGTATTCGTAATCAGCAAAAGAAATATTACCAAAAATCACCCACTTGCATTTAGTTACAAGAAAAAACTTAAATTTTGTTGGCTAGTGTAATCAGAATGAATTCACTATGTTAGCATATACTTGAATAAGAAGGAAAGAGTGATTACTTGCATGCCATATTTCCAAATAATTGGATCAGTTGTGCAGATCTCATTAACTGGCCACCAATAATGATGGATTAACCTCCAATCGGGACCCCAGACAAAAATTTGCTCGGATGTTGTTTTATTGTGTGTTTAGAAAAAAATAAAGATGAACATCTTAGATAAATTCAACATCTGGCCCTCTTGGATATTATCTAGTTATAATCCCAATTGTCTTTTTTTTTTTTTTTTTTTTTTTTTTTTTTATTTAGTCTAAAATCTGTCGAAAATGCTCGTTTGGTGATACATTTTTGAAAAACTATGTAAAAGGTGATTTCCATTCGACTTCATTCATTTGTTGAAACTTTAGATTTTTGAACAACAAATATACTGTTTTATGCTTTATGTATGCTTTCGAAGGATACATATTAATTCATGCCACCAAGGTCACCTGAACTCACGTCCATGGATTTGTACCACCAGGTCTCAAGTGTTCTGTTGGACCCGGCCTACACTTTTCTGATATAATAATGAGAACCCAGCTGCTTCGATGATGGGCTGAAAACTTATTCCAAAATAAAATGTGGTCAGTCATCCAGTTTTTACACGCGGAGATGATAACAGATATTGAAATCCATTAACAGATATCTAAGGTCTACAATGAAGGCTATATATGTAAGGCCAAGTTTGTAAAATTCAAGAAAGGTGTTGCGTTCATATGTAATGCAGACTGGCATAAAAGAAGAAAGACATCTGTGACATCGGAAAACATTGGAGCCATGGACAGTCCGATTTGACGAAATCGCCGTATCACATTTAATACAACAGTGTCAGAAATGCTTATCAATCACAGTTCTGATGGACACTTCATAGTGCACGAGTGGTTGCTAGGAATCCAGGGACTTCCAATCAGGTGCCGCAAGTCCATTGAGAATTTAGAGACTGCATTGAGAAATGGCATTATCGGTTTTGTTAAAGTTTGCTCCATTTTTATAAATCCCATTTTCTAATTTTATCTTAATCCCCCTTGTACAGTGTTTAACAGTGCAATGCCAAATTTATCTTAATGGTTACAAATTTAAAAAACTCATTGATATTAATACATATCTCAACAGTTCTTTATAAATTAAGTTTTTTTTGCTTTTAGCACCTCATCTATGTTCTGGGCTCATGTGTCGAATGCTTTGTCCTTATGATTTTGAATTGGATGAAAGAGGTTGTCCTTTGTGTCTGTGCCGTGATCCTTGTTCTGGAGTTAAATGCCCAGGAAACCAAGAATGCCATTTGGAAGATGTTGAATGTGACAGCGAGCCATGTCCGCCAGTTCCTTCATGTGAGTTTATTTTAATTCTTAATTAATTAACATGTCATATATTTAGATTGTAAAATATATTAGAAACAATGATTGTTTTCTAGTAGAATTACCATCAGAATTATGCAAATGTTTGAGATTTGAATGTTTCATGCAGTGTTAACCTTTAAACCTGGTTGTGAGAATGCTGGAATTATTTTTGTAGTACTGATAGTAACACTGTTGGAGTTCTAAAAAGTACTACTCCTTTCAAAAATGGGATTAAACACATCTCTCAATACAGGTTTTTCTAATTACAAACTATAAAAGTATGTTTCTGTTTACCATTTACAGCTCATATTATTTCTGTAGTCGAATTAAAGTTTTAATTTCTACCAACTATTTGCTACTGATCTTCTAATCACCATAAAGGTACCTACTATAATGCACGTCTTGTATAATGTGATTCCACTTTCAGAGCCCAAAAAAACAGTAAAAATTTTATCCTCAATTTTGTCTCGTTGCGAGAAATAAAATATCCAAGAATATCCAGAAAAAACCTCTTGTAGAGTATTTAATTTTGAGTAAAGACAAGAGCAATTTAATTTCGGGGCCTTTTAAATATTCATCCCCCAATAGACGTATTATACATCACAAGCAATTCAACCCCACCAAGATGCCGATGGATAGGAGCCACCACTAAAATGATTCTTAAGACAATCCAACTATTTAATTTAAATTGCCAGCGAAGATCGGCAGGGTTCGCACTAACCCAAATCTTCAAATCTAATCACTTCCGTAATTTCTTCCAGAACATACTAGAAAATACGAACTGCAACGAGTGCATTCTCCAGCCATTTACCATCATTAAATCGCCACTGATTCTAACAATAGACTGGAGCTCACTTTTCAATATCCCTTACATTAGGAAAGACGCCAACCAGCTCATCATATCCTCCCTATATAACCAACTTATACGGTCTCAATACCAAGATTTCACCCACTGGTACACAGAAGCGTCCTTCGTACCACCTCCCAATTTAGACTTAGTCGCAGGAATTGGAATTACAAGAGAAGTTGGAGAATTTTATTATAAGATTAATAACATCATGAACTCATTCTGGGCGATATTCAAAGCCCTACAGTTAATAAATACATCTGGAACGCCTGACTCCGCTCACCTAATAATCACTGACTCCAAGTCAGTACTAACACACCTTCAAAAACAAATGAATGACGGATGCTGGAAATCAACATCACAAGTGGGAATAATCATCTCCGCAATACTAGCACTATACCGAAAAAATATCCAAATTAAGTTCCTATGGTGTCCTGGCCACAGGGGAATCCCTGGAAATTTGGCAGCAGATCACCTAGCAAAAACAGGAAGACTGAACGGTACCACCCTTCTATTCCCCGTAACAACAAGTGCTCTAAAGAAACGCATCGACTGTAACACACGATTCTTATGAAAAACAGAGTGGACAAAACCAGACACTACTGCACATAAACTGAAAACCTTAATGGCACAATTTCCGGAAAAAGAACAACCCCACATAATTATGTCTAAACAAGATCTTGCATTACTAACCAGACTAAGATCTGAACACCTGCCGACTAAGGCCTATCTACACAAGATCGGTCTGACAGACAATGCTGATTGTCAGTGCGGCCTTACTGAAACTGTAGACCACATCATATTCCATTGTCCGCTCTACACCATCCCTCGTCGTCAGTTAAAAGCTCTTTACCAGGCTAGAAATATCCCTTTCTGCTCTTCTACCCTGTTATTAATAAACCCTAACCTAACAACCCACAATCGCTTCATCCTTTCCACCAGCAAAGATTTCCTATCCAAAATTAACCTCCTTCCAAGATTAATGGCTTCGGTCACACACGCTCTATCTTTAATAGCCTAATAAAATTGTCCCCCTTACTGAAGTATAACCTACACCATTAGGTCATCTCCGAAGACAGGAGGAAGGACCGGCAACAAGAAGAAGAAGAAGAAGAAGAAGAAATATTCATCTATTAAATTAGTAAATGAAATATGATCGGACAAAATGCAACTACATGTATGGACTGACTTCTTTTTGAGAGATCATTCTTGTACTAGTTTTTGGGGACGGTTGTGCGGGTGCAGGCGAACAGTAATGTTCAGTCAGTCATGGTTCTCACGCAAGATCAGAGTCACATTCTTTTGCAGAAGTTTATTTTGCGGAAAAATCGTACCAAAGTTGCATTCAGTGCTTTCAAAGGAAGTTTTCTAAAGCTCCTATACTGTACCAGGGAAAACAACTGTGTATGATCTTGTATGCCGGTTTTAAGAGACAGGCTGTATGTATGATAAGCCTAAAAGTGCCCAACAGGCTGTGGCCACGACCACGTTTTTGGAAAAAAGCTTCCCTGCAGCACTCTTCACGGAAGTCACTTTGGCAGCTACCTTAAGAGTTAGGGGCCTTGTATTCAGTCTACCAGAGGGCTACTAAACATCTAAATGGCCATACAGAATTCGAGTAGTGCAAGAGCTTTGTTCTTTATTTTAGGAAAAGCACATTTCTTACTGCTAAGTTTTAAGATTTCTTCCCTGCATCATAGTACATTTTGGCAGCATGTAAGCACAAGAGTTTTACATGCAAGAGTATTACTGCATAATGTTGGACTCTCAGATTTTGCATTAGAATCATGACTGATGTAGTGTCACTACTCACCAACACCTACGCAAGCTTCTTATGTTGTGTAGCGCATTCCAAAGGTAACACAATTACCACAAGCAACAATGCTCGGATATCTTTTATGGTTTTGCTGTAAATACATCATAAATTTGGAATTTGGGAACTTCAGAATCGCCTTGTATATACTATATAAATAAGGTACTGTGATGTAATATTATATGCTAGGTTTTTTTTTAATTCATCAGCCCAAAGTTCATTTAACCCCCCCCAATTGTTGCAGCGGTAAAGAAATTTTTTTTCCTTACTATATATATCCTGTAATTAGAATTATATTTTATTTAGTAATTTGGATTTTATTTCCTTGGGGGGAGGGTGTATTAGATATAAGGTATGGTCTTTTATTTTTGATGCGTCCTCTTTTATAATATTGTCCCACAAATTTAGATGATTTTTAGGTCAAAATTTTTCACATTATAGTAGAATAAATACAGTAAATTTTTTTCATGCCTTTTATGCTTTCCAAAAGCTCCACATCCTTTGATCTAAGTAAGCACGTGATGGATATGACTACAGACACACCGATAGGTACTTTGCCATCACGTTATTATAACTGGTAAACTGTACCACAGTTTTGTTATCCTTGGTCAAGGCCAGTTTTCACATTATGGCTAGTATAATGTACTATAATTTACTGTGTATAGTTGACAGCATCGTATTTCCTGCACCAGTTAAATTTTTCCTTGTCAAAAAATTAAACTCCCCATAGCCTGCACCTTATCTGCATCCCTAAAGTTCACTGAATCCTCAAATTGTCTTGAGGATAGTTTGGAATAAATTCAAGACGAGCACAGTGTCAGAAGTACAGTACAGTAATAACACTGGCCAGCGATGAAATATTATCCTGAATGAATTTGTCTTATTTTTTGTGGTTTTTAGTGTGCTGAATCCGAATCTGCTTTTAGATTTTTTCTATCACATCACATCACATTTCGAAGTTATGCACATATAGACTGCAATGTTAAAGTAATGGGTGTGAAGAGAAGCGGCTGCAATGTTAAAGTATCCATATTTTTTGAGCCACAAGGAAATTTATCAGGCCCCAAACTCTGAATAATTTAAAAGTGTTTCATTGAAAAACAAAGCTGTGGGTGATAGAAAAAAACTAACGCCAGATACGTATTTAACACATGCAAAAGCATAAGAATTAGACCTTATAGTTAAAGATGACTTTAAAAAGTTATTTTTTTTTTGGCCTTTACAATTTTAAATCATTACATTGATTTCAACAAATAAGAAAATACAATTAGGAATAACATTTTGTCATTTTTAAGGGTGTGGATAACTTTAAAGGAATCGGTAAAATAGTCATGTCATTCCTGTAAAATACTGAACTTAACGATTTGCCACCACTTTTGTGAACCTTATAGATGATTTTTTTAAAATGCTTATTCAACTAACTGTCACTAAGTTGCTTTAAGCAAATAAATGATAGCTAAAACAACAGCTAAAACAAGGTTTACCATGTTATAAAAAAAAAGGACAAAAGAGCAGTCCAACTCTACTGAGAATACCACACTTTCGAGCCATTTTCTACAGTTGGAAATACTATTGCTGAACTGAAAACTGCATAAGATGAAGTGGGATAAATGGATCATAAGGGACAAATGTGCTAATCAGTTGCCAATATTATGATGTTACAATATCAATAATGCCATTTATGTGTAAATTCTGCTTTACAATAGTAAATACTACTGTTACTTATTGTAGTGGCCTGGCACCAACATCAGATTTAGCCTAATTCACATTTATCTCATTTCACCATGGTTGGTTCTGCTTTCTCGTGGTCTTATTGAATGAAAAGTGCTTTTTTTTCTGACGTCATTTCACATGTTTATGGCAAAGTTCAATCTCTGTCTTTATTGATAGTTTATGTATTTTGAAACAATGCATATTAACTTCATTTCCTTGTCATTGCTAAATTAAATAAACATTAAAATTTATATTTATGAATTTTAATTTTAGGTAAACAGTCACGGATTTTAGATACTGTTTGTCCAAATGGAGAACCACTTTTCCTGTCAGAAAAAAACCAACCCTTCCTTTGTGGAATGAGTGAAAACCAGCCACAGTGCCCTCCATTTTTTCAGTGTATAGTCCAAGATGGAATGGATTATGGTTCTTGCTGTCCTACTTTTGGTATGTATCTATTAAATTACATAATTAGATAGTTTTTAATTAGGATATCCATGACAACTTTATCATTAACAAGCTCATCGGGCCCTGCAACACTAGTGCCTTTGCCAGAGAAGTATGGGTGGGTTTATCACTAAATCCACAGTGCTCTTGTGATTTGGCTCAGTGCTCGATAAAGATGCTGCTTACTCTTCCATTTGTCATCACTGATTTTTCTTGAATGCAAAAGGCTTCTTGAACTTCCTCGAAACTCTCTAACTCTCTCTTCTATGGTAACAATTTGTCTAAAAACTATTGGACTAGAATTTTGAATTTTAGGTTTAAGATGTGGTCAAATGCAGTGTTGAACACATGGCATTGGAAAAGCTGACTTCAGAATAACAATCAAATCAGTTAATGGACAGTCATTAATCACTTTTAGCTCACATGTATCGTTCTTCAGTTGGAGATGGGATGTAAAAACTCTTTGCCCACTCCTTAGATGTTCTTGACTGTCTTGTTGGATTTTACTTTGATGGTTCAACTGTTTATCATCCGTCACTGTTCAGCGAAGCCTAAAAAGTGAAGGTTAAAAGTTGTAAATAAAAATTGGGGCCTAAATGTGTAGAGTAAAATGCCATCCACTTTATCCTCTTTATCCAGTTTTATGCCCTTTTTGTCTCTACTTTTTCACTCCCATTTTATCCATCAGAAAATCAAAATGAACTCCATATTTTTTTTTTTATTTCTCAATATTTCCAAACGAATGAGTTTGCAATCCACATGTTTTCATTTGAAAATATTTTAATAATATTTAAAGATCATGTCACTACTAACATATGTTCGGACTGACTCCCTAACTCTGACACCATTGAGACAATCTTACCCAAACTTCTAGAAATATAGATCCTCAGATTAAATTTCAGTCCTTTACATATATGAACAGACCAACCACTGTAACTCCCACTCCTATAATTCCAACTCCAGACCAAATTGGGCTTCAGTGATTAAAACAGACTGTTGGTATGAAGAAACTTCTTAGGCAGCGGCAACATGCAGACCATAACTTTTGAGTCAGACATTTCTCCCCCATCAAAAAAGTTACTCATTAGGCAGTGAATTTTGGCTACCAACTGCTTTCCTGCTGTCAAAAACTGCATGACTGCTTATTGTTCTTACTTGAGCATTCACTACTGCAAAGACCAACAATAATTTGTTGTGCGTGGCCCATTGCTCTTGATTATTAGCCTACCATCCATTTTTGGCTTGTGATGTTCCAGCTCACTGATACAGGCTTCCGATTGTTTTCATTTAACTGACCCTCATATACTAGAAAACCACAAAAGTTCTTGCCGTTTTTATGTTGCCATAAAAGGAAGTGATAGAAGATATGCAAATGAGTGTACATTGTGCTCCAAAATCTGTCAGGGGGGGGGAGCAGGAAGATTAGCCTGTATAAATACAGGACTGTTGGGCATTCACATCAATCACATCTCGTGCAGAAGTGAAGACAAATAGAGGTATCGAAGGAAATTGTTAGGTGTTGTTTGCTTTATGACATCAAGGTGGGCTTGTCAGCAGCAGCATCAAGTCGCCGAATGTGTCTTGCATTCGGGGACGATGTTGTGAATGAATGCACCGCAACACATTGGTTCCAGAAATTTAGGTCGGGAGAATTTGCCATTTCTGATGAACCCCGTAGTCTAGTGTGTCTGGTGGACTAGACGCCAGATGGTTCACTACGAGCTGCTATCAACTGGTCAAACCATCGCTGGGGACCTGTACTCCCAGCAGTTGAACGTGTGCAACAGGCATTGCAGCAGAAGGAGCCAGCATTGGTGAATCACAAAGGGGTACTCTTCCTTCATGACAGTGACTGGCTGCATGTGGCGTGGGTGGCCAGGGAAACCAGAGAGCGGCTTGGCTAGGAAACTTTGTGTCATCCACCTTACTTATCAGATCTTGCCCCAACGGATTATCACCTTTTCCATTCTCTGGACAACCATTTTCGTGGAAAATCCTACACCAGTGATACAGACCTGCGAAAGGCACTCACGGACTTCTTTGAGTCCAAGAGTGGCAAGTTTACAGCCAGGGAATTGATCAACTGGAGACATGTTGGCAGATGGTGCTAGATGCCAATGGATTACTTTGGGGACTAGCAATATGCTATTTTTTGTGTACATCATTTTGTTTTCCAGAATTAAAAACGGCAAGAACTTTTTTGGTTACCTAGTACAATATACTTTTTTAAAGCACTGAGTGGCCAAATTATTATGACCACCTGACAGTTTTAGGCAAATGGGCTATTGTGTCACAGCGCGGCTGCTAGAGGGCTAGATAGCTATAAAATGGGAATGCAGGTGAGGTGAACCATCAGTTCCACTGTGTTTTTTGTGACGATATGGGCAAAAAACGTGATTTAACTGAGTTTGAACATGGGATGATCGTCGGCACATGCAGTGTCGGAACCAGTATCAGCAAAACAGCTGAACTTGTGAAGGGTTCAAGAGCAGCAGTTATTAATGTTTACAGAGAGTGGACTACCAAGCAAAAAACCGGCTCTCAACGTCAAGCGTGTGGTCGTCACAGGCTCCTCAATGCTCGAGCTAAAAGGAGATTGGCCAGAGTTGTCCAGGGCGACAGAAGAGCAGCAGTGCGTCAAATAGCGACAAATCTTAATCAAGGACAAACTGTGACCGCCCCTGAACGAACTGTTTGCCGCTCATTACACCGTTTAGGCTATGGAAGCCGACGACCAGTTCGAAAGCCTCTACTGTCAGCCTTGAACAAGAGCAGACGTCTCCAGTTCGCCAAGGAGCACAAGGATTGGATAGTAGATGACTGGAAAAGGGTCATGTGGTCGGATGAGTCACGATTTCAAATGCATCTTGCAGATGGCAGGGTTAGAATATGGAGAAAACAACACGAAAGCATGGACCCCACCTGCATCACCACAACACTTCGAGCTGGTGGCGGCAGTCTTATGGTTTGGGGGATTTTTTCTTGGCATTGTTTGCATCCTTTGATTCCTATGCACGGACGTGTGCATGCCCAAGATTATTTTAGTATTGTCGCAGATCAAGTACATCCCGTTATGTTAATGGTGTACTCTGACGGGGATGGATACTTCCAACAGGACAATGCTCCTTGTCATAAGGCTGGCATCGTCCTCAGATAATTCGAAGAACATGCCAGAGAGTTTACCTTGCTTCGTTGGCCTGCACAATCGCCAGATCTCAATCCCATTGAGAATTTGTGGGATGAGATTGAACGGGCCATCAGGCAGTGGGATCCAGCACCATCAAATCTGCAGGAATTGGAAGGTGCAGTTCTTCAGAGTTGGTCTCAAATTCCTCCCACAACCTACCAACATCTCATAGAATCCATGCCCCGAAGAATGCAAGCAGTAATAAGAGCAAAAGGTGGCCCAACACTGTATTATGGGGATGGTCATATTAATTTGGCCACTCAGTGTATTGTTTAGTATTTGGTTTTGTAATTATTAGTGCTGCACCAAAACAAAAACGTTAACCAATAAATTAATTTGGTTTTTTTGAATTAATAAACAGAAATAAAATTTTTGCATTTTTTTTATGTTTTTTATTTTCATTATATCAAATCTAAATTCTATTTTCATCATTTTCAGAAGGTCTGGATAAACCCGGTAAATGTCCTGCCTTGCATAGTCAGACAGAATGTGGTGACTTGTGCAACACTGATGCTGATTGTATTGGCTTGTTAAAATGCTGTCAATCTGAACTTTGTGGATTTCACTGTGTTTCTTCAAACAGCACAAGTAAGTTCTTGCCTACATGCAGCTTTAGAATGATAGGCTTTGATTTTCTGCATGATTAGGATTAAACATTTCAAGTTTTTTTATTTATTTTATGTATTGTAATCCAATATGTCCATCCAGAGCCTGTATGGCCTGAGGTCAACGAGTTGGGTCCCTGGATGGACCTGGATTAACGACTACTGTATGATGATCACAGCAGCCAGGGGGGTGAAGATCGTGAGTCACTGATGAGTCGCCCATCCAGTGACTAGCCGTGCCTGATGTTGCTTAGAGAATAGAAAAAATTTGGTTGAAGAACTGATTTCCATTATTTTAATCATTATACTGTATTGACTTTCCATAGCATTCAGTAATCTTTCTAGATGGTTATTTTATAGGTGGTATTAAGTATTGTAAAATATACAACTTTCTTAGATATTATTGAAAACCGGGAAACCACTATGGGTGACGACATAATGACCGAAGAAGAAACCTCTTGGCATTGAATAATGAACTCAAAGAGTTCGAAATATGTATATGCAGAATAAAATATGCTTTTGTGGACAAGAGGTTTCTTCATCGGTCATTATTTCTTAGATATTATTGTCTAACTTTTTAAAGAAACTAAATTAATTTTTTTTTATTTTTATTTTTTCTGCAAAAAAATACAGGGCAGTACTGCCGGATAGCCTATCCGCTCATACATTCTTGCATCATCATATTTCGACCATTGTTAATCAAATTTAGGGCTTATTAGCACCCTGTATAGTAATTAATAACCATTTCCTTAATTTATTATTTTATTATTAATTTATTGTGACATTATTTACTAGCAGTGATCCTAATAACCGTTTATTGGCTTTAAACAAAGCACTGCGAAAGTTATATGATCAGAGCAAGCTGAACCAATTGGATGTTAACGTTGAGAAAACGAAAGCTATGTTCTTTTTTCAGCGCAATAGGGGAATGTTCCTTGTTCTCTGTACATTTATTATGGGACTCAGCATGTCTCCACGACTGAATCGTTCAAATGCTTTGGCCTCACCCTATGCATGACTTTCCTTGGGATCTACACATCGATTCTCTGTTAGTCTTAACAAGAAGCAAGGAGTGATTTCAAGGTTTCAAGTGATATCTATTAATTGATTCAGGATTAGGAAGGGTTAGAAACCCACGTTGAATCCCTTTGCATTGTGGGACTGTTAGAGCCAGGTGTTAAACCAGAAGCAGTTGCACAAGTGATCCTAATCGGTCTGATTAGCTAATTTTGAATTTCCCAACCTTGACATAATTTTTCTTTCATTACTACGAATTGTCCAATTGCCACAAAAAACAATTCGTTATGACGAGAGTTAAATGCATCTGTTGTTTATTGTTGCAAAATTAAGCTTTATTCTACACTTTTAATTATCTCGCCAGCAAATTAAGTTTATCTACATGGTACAAATCTTGCAATAAAAATCAATTTCTCGACACAAGCTAGAGAGCTGAAATTTGGTACACTTAATTGGTATCGATGACAATGCATGTTAACGGAAAAATTTTTTCAACTGGATTAAATGGTTCTTGCTCTAATGATAATAATTCATTAATACAAATTGGCTAATTGCTATCACAAACAATTTCTTATAATGAGGGATGAATGAATATTTACTGCAAGAGATATTGAAAACATATTGAAAATGTGGGCTCTTAAATACACTGCTCAAAAAAATTAGGGGAGCAGAAGCGTTTTATTGCAGTTCGTAACCAAATCAGGATAACAATCGACAAAACTTTACACGCAGTCTTCCTGCAACCCCTCCAGTTGACAATAAGTCCTATCAGTATGCAAATTTTCGTCCGTGACGTCAAAAGGCGATAATATCCATTATCCTTAAAAAGACAGGGTTCTCCGTGGTTGCTTTATTAGAGCTTAGACAGCAGCAAGAGTCATTTCTTGAAGTTTAGTCCGTTCAAAATATGGCTGAGCAACATGATTTACCGGAATCCATGGCGTGGAGAGCTATTGGTAGGCTGGAAGCAGGTCAGACACAGCGAGTTGTAGCCGAAGCAGTTGGAGTGTCGCGAAGTGTCATTTCCCGACTGTGGACCCGCTTCCAGGAGACAGGAAGTGTTCGCAGAAGACCTGGCCAAGGTCGTCCACGGGCAACTACAGCACGGGATGACCGTTATTTGCATTTAACAGCTCGTCGTAACAGACGCCAGAATGCTACCCACCTTCAGCGAATGCTTCTAGCGGGAACAGGATGCAGAGTATCGACACAGACCATCCGCAATCGGCTTCACCAAGTCCGTCTTTATGCACGTCGACCGATGGTATGCATCCCATTAACACAGGTTCACCGTAGGGCCCGTAGAGAATGGGCTGAAGAGCATAGACTTTGGGGGCTTGTGGAATGGCGTTCAGTTCTCTTCACAGACGAGTCCAGATACAGTCTGGAGTCCGACGACCGACGAATTCGTATCTGGAGAGAACCAGGAACGCGAAATAACCCGGCGTTTGTGCAGGAAAGGTCAGCGTATGGAGGCGGTGGGCTCATGGTGTGGGCAGGCATAAGCATTGGTGGACGTACGGACCTGTACATTGTAAACGGCGGTTTGACAGCCTTGAGGTATAGGGACGAGATTCTGCGACCCTTTGTCTTACCTTATGCTGCAGCAGTTGGTGAAAATTTCATTCTAATGGATGATAATGCTCGACCTCACAGAGCCCGGCTTGTGAACGACATGCTTGAAGAGGAGGGAATCGAGCGTATGGAGTGGCCCGCATATTCTCCGGACCTGAATCCCATTGAGCATGCCTGGGATGCTCTTGGAAGACGTGTTGCAGCTAGGCCTGCACCTCCGCAGACACTTCAGGAACTCCAGATTGCTCTTGTTCAGGAGTGGGCACAAATTCCACAAGATCTTCTTGACAATCTCATATGTTCCTTGCCAAACAGATGCACAGCGGTCTTAGCTGTTCGAGGAGACCATATACCCTATTAAACTCCATTCACAATGATCAAAATGCTATTGGTTCATGTGAAAAAAATGTGTCTTTTTTCCCATGTAATGAGACATCATGCTCATTAAATTCAAATTATGGAATCATCCGTCGTATTGTTTCCAATTTTTACGAATTACTGTTTATTCTAAGCTATAGAAACACAAAAACTATATTTCACATCGTCAATAAAACAGTTTCATCAAAATAACTTCTGCTCCCCTAATTTTTTTGAGCAGTGTATTTTGTTGATGCAGAGTTCGCACACTTTTTATATTTAGGCTTTCTCCTCCTGCCGACGATGTCATATTCACCACGAGGACTAATTACTGTAATGTATTTTATTGATGGTCTTAAACTAGTTTTTAACAGAGCATAAACTGGCCATAACACTGAAAACGCAAACAACAGATTGTGCAATGAAAAAAAATACCATCTGCATGATTGAAAGATGTTAACATGATAACAAAACAGAATACTAATAAAAAACAGAATGCTACAAAAATTAAATACAGTACTTGCAGTTTAGCAAAAACATCTGTAGAATTAATTGACTGTTGCCAAATACTAAAATAATTTAAATTAATTTATATTTATTTAATTTAAACTGTTTTATTTGGTTTTATTTTTGTAGTTGTCAAAATTAAATATGTTATCAAAAAATTTAGAAAACTACTATGAGAATTATATTTTAAAAACTTATTAATTTGTCTTGGTATGCGATCAATGTGGTTTTATGCGAATGTTTCTGTTTATCTTTCAAGGATGTGAACAGCAAAAGATGTTGGCAGAACTCATGTCACGAAATGAAAAAGAAAATCATGGCTATATTCCTGAATGTACTGAAAGCGGAGAATTCAAGATCCGACAATGTAGTCGCAATGCTTTGGTTTGTTGGTGTGTAAACAGTAAAGGTGAAAAAATACCTCAAACCATGGGACCAGCTGAATCTGTTGTTTGTTCGGAAGGTAAGGACAAGCCTAAATTTAAAAATATTTTATTGCCCAATTACAATCCTCAATTAGTAAATCCATTTATTATTCAACACATGCTATCATTTCCAGTGTACATTAATTAACTATGCCAACTTCATTATATTCTCTATATATGGATGCTGAGATAATTTTAATTTACTTGTGGTAATATGTAGCATTTCTTATTTAAGCTCTTACGAATTGTTCCTGTCCTCTATGTTCAGAAACTTTATATCCAGATTTATTGCTCAAAATTCACTAACTTTTCTACTTTCCTGTCAATTTTATTATAAATCTTATTTCCAGATTAATTTATTTCAATTTTCCCCTTCATATGTCTGCCACTACCAATCCTATTTCCTTAACTGATCTTAACGTCTTACTAGACAATTATACACCCAACCAAAACCAGTTACCTTTATTCATATTATATCTAAATATTCGCAGTATTAACACAAACATCTCTTCACTCCTTGCCTCCCTAACCAATCTTCACTCTGCGCCACAAATTTTATCCATCACAGAAACATGGACTCACTCGCTTACTGAGATCCCCCCTCTAACTGGCTACTCTCCACTCGCAGTCCACCGTCAATCCAAAAGAGGTGGAGGCATTGTAGCTTATATTTCTGATTCCCTACATTATACAATTCTAGCTGATTTTACCATAGCTTCTGAGAACTACAAAATACTTACTATCCTTATTAATAACAAATATATCATTATTACCGTTTACAGACCACCATCTGGTCTATTTCACCCATTTATATCTTTTCTATCATCCCTACTTCTTACTCTCCAACTAAATACTAAGACTTGGCGACTTCAATACCGATTTCCACAAGTCAACACCCAATTTAAATACTCTAATCGATTTAACGCTCCAAGTTGGACTGAACACCACGATTACTTCATACACACACCACTTTTCCACGACTGAATAGCCCACAATTACTTTTCCACGATTGACCAATGCTTCACTAGCCATTTAAATGGATATTCCAGTGGTACGCTGCCCATCTCCGATCATCTCCCAATTTATTACATACACAATTCTTTTTTAATTTTGCCTGACATCTCTATAACTATCAAGCACCATTTAGTCACTCCTCCCCGATTAGCAATTTTTCAGTCCTTCCTTTTACTTACCAACTAGGCAGAAATTTTTGGAAACTCCACTGAAATCAATCTACTCTTTGAAAAATTTTGTGGCCATTTTCGTCTCAGTTATGACCGCTACTTTCCCTATGTTACCTCCACCCTCCATAAAGCTGTTAAACCATTCCGTAAACCCTGGGTAAATACTTACATTTTTTGCCAAGTAGCACACAAAAATTCTCTTTACCACAAATTTCGGCGCAATCCTAACCCTCAAACCAGCAAAAAATTTCGAACTTTTTCTAACCTACTGCGTAACATCATCAAAACTGCCAAACGCAATTACTATGCACAACTGTTTAACAAAATTAACTCAAACAAAGAAAAATGGAAAGCCCTTACCAGATCCTCAAAGCCTAACTTCTTCTATTTTATCTGAGTTCCTTAATATTCTTTTACCTATTCCTCTTCAAACCCTAGTCCCTCCTCTTTCATACTCTTTTAATCTTCCGCGGACTTCCCATTCTTTCTTTGCTACTCCCACTTCTCCCGAAGAGATATCAAAAGTAATAATGCAATTAAAATCCTCATCTTCCCCTCATCTTTAGGTTTTCGTCCAGATGTCATTATCGCATTAAAACCTAGCATAACACTTCCACTAACGCATTTATTTAATTTATCGCTCACCGTAGGTTCTTTTCCCAAATTACTCAAAACTGCCAAAATTATTCCCATATATAAAAATGGTGACCATAGTGATTTTCACAATTATCGCCCAATCTCTATCTTACCAATATTCTCAAAAATTTTTGAAAAACTGTACTTCTACCACTTATCCAATTATATTCATAATAAATTATTATCATCGGCTCAACATGGTTTCTGTCCCAACCGTAGTATTGATACAGCCTGTTATGAATTAACTGAATACATATCTTTTCACATGTCCAAAAACAGTTATGTTGTTTCTTTATTTTTAGATTACACCAAAGTCTTCGACTCCGTGTCTCACCAACTTCTAATTCACAAATTAACCTCATTCTTCAATATCCGCGGCCCCCCACTTCCCTGGCTCATCGACTTTCTTACTGATTGTTCCTATTAGCTAACCTCCCATGATATTTCGTCTTCACTACTGATTCGCAATATAAGTGTCCCACAAGGCTCTATTCTTTCACCATTACTATTTAACCTCTTTATCAACGACTTGGCTTCAACACTTGCCTCTTCAAACTTAATCTTATATGCCGACAATGCAATCTTGCTGTTTGCGGATTCTAGTATTGCTACTCACTTTCTTACTTACTTTTCAAACCCGCTTATCCGTTAGGGTCGCGGGGGCAGCAGCCCTATGGAGGATCTCCAGCGATCGCGATCTTCCGCCATCAGGCGCATGTCCTCCCTGGTAATACCCAAGCGACTCGAACCCAGATTCTCCAGATAGTCTAGCCACCTGGTTCTAGGCCGACCCCTTGGTCTCTTACCCACCGGCTTGGAAAATAACAACTGCCTAGGAAGACTAGTTTGCGGCATCCGAATCACGTGGCCATACCAGCGCAACTGAGACCTCTCAATGCGGAGAAGTAGCGGCTCAACACCTAAAGATTCCCTTATTGTATTGCTGTACACTCTATCTAGTAGGGTAACACCTGCAACACCTCTCAGAAATCTCATTTCGGCCGCTTGTACCCGCGATCGCACTCTTTCGGTCATTACCCAAGCCTCATGACCATAGGTGAGAATGGGGACAAAGATGGATTTGAAGACGGAGAGCTTAGCTTTGTTACTCAGCTCGCGTTTCGTTACCACGGATCGCCACAGTTCACGTCTGACACAGCTTGCTGCACCGATCCGAGCATCCAATTCTTTCTCCTGCCGTCCATCACTCGTGAATGCAATCCCGAGATACTTGAATTTCTCCACCTGTCTCAATGAGGCTCCACTAACATGGAGAGCGCACTGAGCAGGCTGTCTTGAAAGGACCAGAACCTCGGTTTTAGCCACACTGATCTTCATCCCAGCTTCTTCACATTTGGCTGCAAGCCGGTCTAGTGCATGCTGAAGGTTCGTGCGAGAAGACCCAAGGAGGACAAGGTCGTCAGCAAAGAGCAACCTCTCCACCAGGCAGTCGCCCACACAAACACGCTCATCGCCTCGGCTGCCCCTGTCTATCCAGTCCATAAAGATAATGAACAAGATGGGCGACAGTACGCACCCTTGGCGGAGTCCAACACCCACGGTGAACGGTCTTGACTTAATGCCATTTATCCGGACACACATCTCAGAGCTTTCGTACAGAGACATGATAGCAACCAGTAATTGCCCATCCACTCCATACTCTTGCAACACTTGCCAGAGCTTCTCCCGAGGAACTCTGTCATATGCTTTTTCGAGGTCCACAAAGCAAGCGTAGACCTCTTTTGCATACTCCCAGGATTTCTCAAAGATTTGCCTTAGAGCAAAGATGTGATCCGTCGTGCTTCGGCCAGGTCGGAAACCACACTGCTCCCCTGACAGTTTGGAGTCGACTATTTCCCGACTTCTCTTCTCCAGACACTTAGCGTACACTTTCCCAGGAATGCTGAGCAAAGAGATGCCTCGATAGTTGTTGCAATCTCTCTGGTCTCCCTTTTTGAAGATAGGGATCACAATTCCTGTCTGCCATTGCTTAGGGGCCTGTCCAGATATCCAAGCAACCTGACACACTCGAGTCAGCCACAGGATACCATCCTGATTTAAGGCCTTTAACATCTCGGACCGGATTTCATCATCACCTGCAGCTTTGCCAGTCTTCAGGGACTTAATTGCCCATCTGACTTCTGTTTCAGTGATACTACCGTGACTATTCTCCGCTCCAAGGTGCATCTCGTATGTCTCAGTTGTTGTCGTCACCGGATTAAGAAGAGATGCAAAGTATTCCTTCCACCTATGCAATACGCTCTCCTCCGTTTTCAGAAGCCTCCCATCTGAACTCTTAATAATTTGTGATGAAAGAGACTTCTTTCCACGGAGGCGGCGCACGGTCTGCCAGAACACCTTGTTTGCCGAACCATAGTCTGCCTCCAATTTCTCCCCGAACTTCTCCCAGGTCTTGGCTTTAGCTGTTGATACTGTCTTTGCTGCTGCTTTTCGCGCCTCAGTGTACAGCACTCGGCTCGAAGTTGACTTATTTGCAAGCCATAGCAAATAGGCTTCCTTCTTTGCCTTGACAGCTTCTTGGACTTCACCGTTCCACCACGCAGTCCTTTTCTCACCGCCCTGCGCCACACTCAGCCGCTTACGACCACAGCACAATGCAGCCGAAGTAATCACAGCAGTTTTAAACAACTGCCACTCCTCTTCAACAGTACCACGATCACTGGGAAGTTCTTTGAAACTTGAAGATATGTTATCTGCAAAGGTCTTCCTCACAGCTCTATCCTCCAGTGCCTCCCATTTGATGCGCCAAGTTTGTCTGAACCTAGTATTTCGCTTGGTTGGCATGGATTCAGAGAACCGCAAAGTGCAGACAACAAGGTGGTGATCAGTTGATAGTTCTGCCCCTCTTCTCACACGAGTATCCAACACTGATCGGAATAAGTCAGCTGAAACAATTACAAAATCAATCAGTGACTTCTGGTCCATTGCATCCCTGTACCAGGTATACTTATGGACATCCCTGTGCTGGAAGAAGGTGTTTGTGATGGAAAGTCCATTGTTGCAACAGAGATCCAACAAGCACCTCCCATTCGCATTTAAATCGGGGTCACCATTCCTCCCAATCACGCCTTTCCACGTTTGGTCATCAGCCCCTACGTGTGCATTGAAGTCGCCCATCAGGATGACAGAATCTGCACTCCCTCTCCTGCTAAGAGCAGCATCAACTTCATCTAGAAAAAGTGGGTACTCTTTCCACTAAAATTAATCAAACTTTATCTAACTTAAGCAACTGGAACTCAGCTAACTCGCTTGCCTTAAACCTTAACAAAACAAAATACATGCTATTTTTTCAACGGAATAAGCTAAATGTTCCTACAGATTTGCCTATTTACTATAATTCACACTTATTACTAGCCACGAATACTTTTAAATACTTAGGAATCCATTTGACACATGATCTTACCTGGGACTTACATACTAATATTCTTTTAACTAAACTTTTAAAAGACAAGGAATGATATCTCATCTCCGCTTTCTTCCCTCCTATATACTAATCCTTCTTTATAACTCGTTAATACACTCGGCCCTCTGCTACGGAGTCCAATTTTGGGGATCCGCTACAAACTCCAATCTCTTACGCCTTTATCGCTTGCAAAAATGGTTTCTAAGAACCTTGCTTAACATCCGATTGCTTAACTCTGTTTCCCATTATTTCGAACTCCTGGCCATTCCAACCATCTATCAAATTTATATTATTCAACTTTGCTTATTCGTTTACAAAATTATTAACCTTCAATTAATTCTTTCTACTCCTTTTGAAATATCTTATCAACAAAACATTCACCCCTATCCCATCCGATTGCCAAACCTGATTAGACTCCCTTTTACCAGAAATAATTACCAACGCCGTTGCATCTCCTTTATCGGCGTCAAATGGTGGGGCAATTTACCTGAACATATCCGATTATCTCCTACAAGTGCAACTTTTAAAAAATTATTAAAAAATTCACTTCTATCTAATAAAATACCTACTAACCCCCACTAAAACTTTTTACTATTTACAATTATCTCTATATATAAAACCCAATTTTTTTTAATGATTCTTAATATCACTTACATTTTCCTACTGGAAACTTAACTACTAACACCTTATCCATTTTAACTCCATCACGAACTACCATAAAAATTACCATTTTGTTAGTTTTTTTTTAAAGGATATATAATTCCAAACCTTTACTATAAATTAATACTCAATATCTGTTATTCAATAACCCCGCCGAAGACCTCACACGTCGGCCAGCTGACCATACAGGCTCCGGCCAGGGCTCTTTGTAAATCAATTCTAAAGAAATAAAGAAAAAAGTAATCTCTTAGACTGCTTTGAAAGTTTATCAATTCTCTCCACCAATAAAGACTGTTTATTAAACCTTGATCCTAGCCTATTAGTGACTCTGATAAACTGGTGCACTAAGTCTGTCACAAGTCGAAAGAATAATCCCCTTCGCCCTCCCTGATTGGTTATGTCCTTTTATAATGAGGTTACTCTTTGTTCACTTTTCACTTAATTTTTTCACCTGCTGAAGATGGAAGCATGGCTTCTGAAATACATACAGTTTTTTAATTTTATTATTTTTAAGTAACTTCATTTATATATGGAATTATGTAACTTTATTTACTTACACTCTGTCTATTATATCTTGGTGGCTGACCCAAAAGATAGCCTCTATTCAAGGTTATCTTTAATTCATGATAACCTAATCAAAGACCCTTAATGCACACAGGCTTTGACTCCTGCTTTGACCTAATTCAACTTTGTTTTGTATCTGGAAATTATATTACCATACATGCTGTTTCGCTTGGAAGACATGTGAAATCACTACTTGTGAAAAACAGGTGCTGGCAGTTTGGAGACTAGTGGCTTATGTGATTGGCTGAATTTGACCATGATGTTTATCGCTCAAACAAGGCCATCTGCCTTTTTATAATAGACGGACTGTAATTCCGGTAATATTTGTTGTGGCTGAAGAGCACTTATTGTTCCTTGCAATATTTTCTTATCCACATATTGTAAATTAGTTCTGTTTTTGTTTTCCTTGTTTGGGGTTTTACCTCTTTGCCATTAAATTGTCAAAACATTATAAAGCTGTGATTTATATGACTATTTAGTTTTATTTCTGTTTTGTTTCTTTATGGTTTTTGCTGGCTCTCCCATTTCTCGTTTTAACATAGTTAGCTCTACTTTAATTATATCTATTTTGTTAAATCTAGGAATGATAATAATTAAAGTTTCATATTTTGTGTATTTTAGAAAAAATCTCCGCATCTCCATCTTTCTGTGATGATGTTATTTGTAATAGCTTTTGCGAGTATGGTTTCAAGCAAGATGAAAATGGTTGTCAATCCTGTGATTGTGCAGCACCTTGTGAAGTAAGTTCGTTTAAAACATTATTTTTTTTTTGTTTGTTGAAAATATTTCACTTAAAAACTAGAAATAGGCTACACTACACTCTTTTTCACTGTAAGTTGCCAGTGTTGTTGGTCTTCGTGTAAACAAAGCTGACGGATCTCATGAATTTCTGAACGTATTCATGCATGTAGTAGCTGCCACTAAAATGCAGTTACTTGATAACAGAAAAATAGTAAAGAAATGAGAACCAGTTATCACATGATGGCATTGTAAATTGCATCTGATTATTTTATTATTTTTTTGCCTTTTATTTTAAACCTGATCAAATAACAGAAGTAAATTTTGAACTTTTACATAATCACAATGACTATGTTGTTTTTATATCATTTATTGGTCATTTTGTATTGTTATTTTTATTTTTATATTCTATTAATTTAATCCGAGTTAGTTGATTTATTGGGGTGGAATCTATTTATTCCCTTGATTGTGTTTCTTGAAAAATTTATAAGACGATACACCGATGGATACGCGTCTTCACCAAAAACAAAACATTAAAAAAAAGCATGCCATGCAAGAGATCCATTTGATACAACCCCCTCCACTCCTATTTCTGAAAACAGAAGGAAAGGAAAAATCCCATTCATTGATCATCCATGTCACATAATCTCAGAAAACAGCTATGTATATAGGTAAGCTGTTTGAAATGGAATTACACGAAAAGATGAATGAATAACAGAACCACTTCATACATGACAAGTTAGAATGAGAGAGATATTTTGTAACTTTTAGGTAGAAATTATTTGTTATCAAAAGTGTCGAATTTTGACTTTAATAGTCCCCATTGTAGACTCTCGTTTACTACTCGTTACTATGATAAAGTAATTTATTTAAGATTCTTCTCAAAGGAAGGGGTGTGAAAGTGCAAATCATGTAGGACAGGGCCATTTCTGTTAGTGGATTTAGGTGTTATTCATTGTCAAAGACCAGTGTGCAGAAATACGCAAGAACTTTTTAAATGACCATATAGCAACAGAGTTTTAAACATAGTAAAGGGGGCTTAAATTTCATTTTATTTGAATAAAGTGTGGATTTGGTCAATATAGGTACCTAAAATTTACGAACGAGGAGATATCAGAAAGTAATGCCATTTATTTTTTCAAAGAAAATTACAAAACGTACAGGTAAACAACTACGTGCAACTGAAACTACAAGTCTTTATCCACATAGGAATCTTAACGATTTAGGCATTTATCCCAATGCTATCAGTTTCAGAATAGCCCGTAGAACCCCATAGGCTGTGAATAAATTAGATTTGCATTCCTCGTCAGTCTCAAATCTCTGACCACCCAGAAATCTCTTTGTGGGGCCAAAGAGGTGATAATCAGATGGTGCTAAGTTCGGAGTATAGGCTGAGTAGTCAAAACCCCTTAACCGAAATGGGCCACTTTTGCTTTGACGACGTTGGCCATGTACGGACATGCATTGTCATAAAGAAGTTGAACATTGTTTCCTCTTTCTGTTCTTTTTTCCCAAATAGCATGCCGCAGTTTAGTCCATGTTTCACAATAGGCAGCAATATTGACAGTGTGACATATGAATATGTCACTAAGAATGTTAAATGAGAATTTAACATCCATGTATGTTATTTTATTCAAAATATGCAACTTTCTTTTAATTATTTCATAAAATCATTTAAACAGTCTTTTAGTATTTTCCTTAATTTATTAAATTACAGTATGTTTCTCATAAATTGTTTCATGTTTGCTGGTAAATCAAACTTGATCGTTCCCTTTTCTCAAATTTTGAAGTAGTTGCTCTGCATTTTTTTTCTCTTTCTTGTTTCGTCTGTCAGTTAAAAAAGGGGGGAGGGTGCATATAGGTTAGAATGGCAATTGATGCTCCCATAGTTCTGATTTAAAACGCATGAGGGAGTTGTCGCCTTTTATTGTCTCTCTTAGTATCAAAAATCGTGCTTATGCACTGGCGTTCGCGACAATTTTTTTAATTTATAATTACCGTAAAATAAACGCAGGGAACATCCCCTTTACCGTCCTATGTCACACAAGCGTCCGCGACATTTTATTTCTTTATAAACCTATGAAAAACATATAACAATTTCCCCTACGTCACAACAGTGACCCACAAGATAGGAACTTCGCAATAGGATGCCTTGCATATCTCAAAAAACTATAAGCATAATATTCCGAGATGTAGGAGAAACTTAAAATATTTTGCAAATTGGAAAATTTGGATGTTTCCACACCATTGTTGCAGTTTTAGATTCATCTTTTTACAATACCATTCAGAAATGCATTTTTCTCCTGGTTGTACCAGTGCAGATGTTGCAAACTGCATGCCATTTCTTTGTCGGTCTATTCTGGTGTCAAACTTTTTGGAATTCATCGCAAACAGACTTTGCGGCATACAAGCTTCTCATGCAGATCCATAGGATATGTGAAACGTTTCACTCACTTACAAGGAAATGCGATGATTTCTCTGATCGTGTTGTTAATATCCTCGATAACTGCTGGTGTTGCCCTTGATGCAGACTATCCAGAACGGTGTTTATCGGCAAGGTAACTCTTCCTTCTCGAAACATTTTACACCATTTGCACACATTAAAATAGGCCAGACAGTCGGGACCGTAAACTTCTACCATTTCCTCATTAATTTCCGTGGATTTCTTCTTTTTACGAAAAGAAACTTATAATAGCTTGCTGCTTTTCCAGTGTAGACAATATGATAGTGGTGGTTATTTTTAAAACAACTGGTAGCACATAGTACCGTGTGCAGGAGCAATTTTTATTATGTATTGTTTGTGCAAGTACTCAGCCTTCTTTTTGGCTATGTTAACTTTTATACAGCGATTATATTTCCCTCCATTAAAAAATAAATGGTATTACTTTCTGATATCCCCTCTTATATTAATTATGAAGGCAGTTGGTCCAATAGAAATCAAGTTGTGTCGTGGATACAAAGACAACAGACCAATGATTAGATAGACCGAACATAGTGGCTTTTACTCTTGAGTGGAATGCATCTGTAAAGCGAATAAATTGAATCAAGCATTTAAATGTTCATCTAGTTTATGATAGATTTTAATATTTTGATTGAGTTGTTTAATAGGTATTGTATGATAAATTGTGATATTTGTTTTTTAACAGGGATTTAATTGCCCCGATGGAACAAAATGTGTTGTTATGCAAAACAGTTCATGTATAGAGTCATTTTGCAGATCTGTTCCAACTTGTAAGTAAACTGATTAAAGCAGAATTAATGATTTTGTCTCTGAAATAAAGTTACCATGTATTTTTGAATATTTTTTGAATTACTATTTGATGTTTTGTAGGTGAGATTATGAAACATCCATTTGTTTGCCCTCCTGCTGAAGTTTTTGGATGTGTAAATGATACAGGAAATACAGAATGTGTTAACGATGAAGATTGTCAAGATGGTTCAATATGTTGTTTTCATTCCTGTGGCAAGACCTGCATAAACCTCTTTTCTCGGCCTGATCGTCTGCCAACAAGTAAATAATTTAGATTTCTAATTTACATTTTGTAATTTAAATAGGGTGCTGCACAGTAGGATGTTCGTAGCTTGACTATATGCTCCTGGGATTGCTTTGAGTAAAGTTGTTCAAATCAACATGGGTTCAAATCGCAACATTTTTTATTTATTTATTTATTTATTATTTTTTTTTATTTATTTATAAGGAAAAAAAATGTACAACATGCACTGCTGGGGCCAATATGGTAGCAAGACTGACGAGTTAGGTCCCAGCAGGCAAAGCAAACATAAGGTGAATGTACAATCGAAATAGGAATAGGCAAATAAAAATTGAATGGTAAATATGGAAATTAAACAGAAGAGTAAATCGAAAAAAAAAAAAACGGCTCGGTTGAGCCAGTTATATTCAGCTTCTACGTGTTTCGAACATGATTACAGTTGCGTCAACTAAAATAATACTAGCAAAAGAAAGGAAGAAAATCGACATGCTTATGAAAGAAACTTAAGGTGGGGGGTAAATAAACAAAGAAATGGTATAAAAATGGAGGGCTTAAGCAGGGTTATTTGACATTAGCATCCAGTGGTAGGTGGGAGAAGCAAAAATGCCGAAGAGCTTTTCGGAATAAAACGTATGGGGTAAGGAAGCGTACCTCTTCAGGGAGAATAGTTCAATTTTGGATTCCTGAATAAGAGACACTGCTATTGCGGTACCTTATTGATGCGACTAGGGGTCGTATCATGTTTGCATTACGGGTATTATAGGGATGGATGTCCGAGTTCCTTAGTATTGTTGGGGAGATAGTTAAAATTAAGGAAGAGTTCAGGGTTTTATAAAAGAAAGAGCAAAGGGGAAAAAAAATAAATTTGATGGCTTGTAAGAATACCTTGTGCGGAGAATAAGTGAGGTACAGGGGAGGATTGAGGGACGTGCAGTAGGGTTCATAAGAACCACTTTTGAAGCCTAAATATTCTGAGAAGGTTGCCAGCTGAAGTAGAGCTCCAAAACATAATGCCGTAGCATAGAGCAGAGTGGATCCAGGAGTAATAAAGTAGCCGGAGGATGTTATGGGATAGGTAGTAAAATCTAGAAATAATACCCTGCTTCTTATTGAGTTTACTCAAGAGGGAATCAACATGGGCATCCCAGGACAAATCATGTGTCAGCGTCAGACCCAAATAGGTGAAAGCGGAGGAAGTTGATATAACAGAGTTGCCTAGGTGAAACGAAGGAGAGTGTGGGATATTTCTCTTGTTTCGTTGAAAGAAGAACATCACCTTAGTCTTATCTGCGTTAATCGTCAGTGAATTAGCATTACTTCAGAGTCTCAAATTCTCCAGAGCTATATTAATATCGGAAAGCAAGGTAGCAATATTGGAATGGGAGGGTAAAACGGATATGTCATCAGCATAGAGAACTAAGTTAAGCATCGAGTGAGAGAGGGGAAGATCGTTAATGAATAAATTAAAGAGTAAGGGGGAGAGAACAGAACCCTGGAGTACGCCAATGTTTCGAATGATGGTGGAGGAAACTCTGTGAAGATGAGAAAGGTAATAGCTGCAGTTACATAAAAGACTAGAGAGCCATGATAGAGGTGGCCCACAAATCCCATAAAAGGTCTGTAATTTGTAGAGTAATAAGGAGATTGGAACAGAATCGAAGGTCTTAGAATAATCGACAAAAATGGAGGCAACATATTTGCTGTGCGACATTTCAGATGAAATAAAATCGAGTAGATCATAGCACGCCGTTTCAGTGTTGCGATGGGGGGAGAAACCATGTTGAAGAGGACTAAGGAAGTTATGATCAATGATAAAGTTAGAGAAGCATATGAAGAAAAGTTTCTCTAGGATTTTCGCAAATATGGGTAGGGCAGTAATAGGTCGATAATTTGCACATTTAGTGGGGTCGCTTTTTTAAAAAATAGGAACGATTCGGGAGAGTTTTAGAGCACTGGGAAAGGTGCCAATTGAAATTGAATAGTTAAAAATAATAGATAGAAGGAGAGCAAATTCGCGTTTTAAGTAAATAATAATATCGGAACAGAAATAATTTCGTGTTTCGACATCTAGCAATCGCCCTGCATCGTAACTTCCATTGCAACAAACTTCATTGCAGAACAGGAAGCGGAATACCGCTATATACCTCTTTACAAACTTTCCAAAGCCCATCCAGGCTTCTAGGACGATGGTTTGTTATCCCACTTTTTAGCAAATACAGACCATAGAAGTCCATTGGCGATGCATCAAGTGACTTCACTGGAATGTCCGAGAAGGAAATTGCTCCAATTCCAGTCTCTGTCTCCATCCGCCGACAGTAGTTCTGGGTTGAATGTGTGGTATGGCTCAACACCTTATCTTGGTGGATGAACAAGTTCTTGCTGTCCCTCCCGTACAATACAGGGATTTCTTCCCGATATAATGGCTCCAATATTTTAACCTGATAATAATTCGCTTTAATTTTGACATTTTCTCCACCCGGCGAAGTGTATGTCTTTCCCTTGAGCAGTAACCTGCAACACTCATAAACCCTTTTGGGAAACTTTCACGGCACATGCGAACCCAATCTGCTCGACCTATCGTGTCGACTGAACAATAAGATATTGCACGCACATTTTCAGAAGAGTTCAAATAAATCCAGGCCTCATAAAGTGTGACAATGAACTTTCATTTTTCGTCACTGAGATACTGTCATAAAGCTTTCCGACATTTATTTTTCGTTCAGCAATGTGTCGAGCCCTGTGAGCATGAACACGAGCTTCATGAAACTTCCACAGTTTTAAATCGGTTTGAATAGTTCTGTTAACATTTGCCAATGAAATTACTGCTTTCTGTGTCATGACTCTCTGTATTGGAGGGTTCTCCCATTCCGCCATTCGCTTTAATTTGTCGTACTTTTGTGGATGGTCTGCTGGGACAGGCCTTCTTCCATGTCATTTTTCACACGTGTGCTTGGCCAGACCACCAGATTTTCTTAGATTTGTGAGTATTCCGTTCATGGGGCTTATGGATAGAGCTTTGCACCTCATGACAACTACTGAAGTACTATATCCATTGTCGGAAAGAGCTTTTATGTAGCCTTTCCAAAAAAGGCTATGTTTTTAGTCATTGTGTTTGCCAATGCACGTGCCACCATTTGAAAAGTAAGGTTTAAGGCTAGTAATTATACATGCAAAGTGTTAAGGTGTTGGATTTTTCCATTCTCAAACCAGGGAGATTGGAAGTCTGCCACATTTATCTGAAACAGCCTTCTGTACAAGAACTGTGATTCGTACCTTTGGTAATTTTCCACCAGTGCACTTTTTGTCTTTAAATATAAACATTTGGTTTGGTCTCATCTTGTTTTTTGTCCAGTGATCAGTGATATTGCATTCCAAGAATTGAATATTTGGGTGAATACACAAAAAGATGGAGTGCAGGATGGAGATAAAAGATAAAATAGAGCCAGTAAAATAGAGCATAGTGACAGTTGAACCTCGCTAAAGGATATCCTCGGGACCAGAAGAAAATATCCATTTAAGCTGAGTATCCCTTTATCCGGAGTAGGGATTTTCGTTTAAAAAAATACAGTACTCATCACTAACAGTGTCTAATACTGTATTTACTTTTACAGTATAAAATTGGGATACATAATTGAGGTTTACAACTTTGGAAAATAATCTGAACTAGCTGATTAGACAGAATTTTTTCTAGAGAGGTCAAAACTGGCTGCCTGTAAGCTATAATGTAAGTCCTAAGAAGAACATTCATGACTTTCCAAATATCTAAGAACATTTTTCATCGATTTCATGGTTTCTGAAAAGGTTGATACAGGGTTGGAATCTTCAATTTCTTCCTCTCTTTCTGTGATTTCGTCTCCAATATTTTGTGAAGGCATGCAAAGTTGAAATTCATCACCTGTTGTTGGCAGATCATTGTCAGTGTTGACAAAGTTGTTAAAGTCAACTTAGTCCATGCTTTCATGAGCAAAGAATTCATCTGTGTCATCTTCTATTGTTGATCTTATGAAGTGGCTATTATATGTGGAGTATACATATTACACAGAATATGTCTGCCACCAGAAACAGTAGAAAGAATGTGTCTTCCAATGGCATCATAGTGCATTTAGAGTTTTATTATCCGTTTAACAGGAGTTTACACAAATTTTAGCTTAGAAATTTATCCATATAAGCGGATTATCCTTTTATTTGGTGTCCTCTTAAGCGGAGTTAAAATGTATTGAAATCAACTAAAGAAAAACAGGACTGTACATTCTGTATCCTTAAAGTGGATTATCCTTTTATCAGGTATCCTTATATCGAAGTTCGACTGTATGGTTTTTGTTTTTTTTTTGGTTTTTTTTTTTAAATTTTAGGAAAAATATAAGAAAAAAATTCAGTCGAAGAAAGAAAAAAAAAAATCAGTCAAAAAATTCAATAAAGTTCATTGTAAAAGATTTTCATGTTTGGTGGTTCGCTATAGCCGTATAAAATAACATTATATTTATAGGAAATTGGATGGGACCAAAATTTTCGTTTTTTATTTCCGGGGGTTTGTTATAAGCAGGGTTCACTATAGATGAGTTCAACTGTATTTATGGACCCTTATGGAAAAGAAGAAGAATTGACTAAATGCTTTTGTAGTTTATGATTGATTTAATTTTTATATATATTTTTTTAATTCCAGTGTGTGAATATCTTCGAAAGTATGCCCTTGCTGTTGTTGATTCGCCGATGTCCCAAACATTGGCTTTTCCTGTACCCAAATGTACAAATGATGGACTCTATCAGCCAGTGCAATGTAACGTGGATGAATGTTGGTGTGTTGATGAATATGGTATCGAGTTGAAGAACACTAGAGTGCCTTCTCAAGACAGATTAGATTGTTCTCTTGGTAAAACTTTTTTCACATTGTTTAACTGTTTAAGTTCTATAATTTATTTCTCAATTTATACCCTTATAAATTTAGACCAAATTTCTTGCTCAAAAATTTTTATACTAAAACAAACATTTTCTGCCAATAAACTAGGGTCAGAAATGCTTCCCTGTTTCAGTAGACAATTCCAGATCATGCAGCAGCAATCTCCATTTCCTTTCATTTAAAAGCCTTTCTGAAATTTTGTTAATTGACTTCCTATTGCTACATCTTGTAGTGGATTGACCCAATGGGTGAGCCCATTTTTTAAAATGGGTAATTAAGTGTATTTTGTGGGTCTTAATTGCCATATGATATGACCATAATGATCTATGATTACAAAAAATCAACTCCATTATGGAACATCTTACAGCAGCTGAAATAGCTGACATGCATCTTACATCTATATCATGATCGCTTCCAAATTGGAATTTGCCACACCACTTCACTTTTACATGTTTACTACATCATGAAGCTTTTCAAATCCCATTTCAGAAATTAAAAAATAATAAAATCACTTTTTTGACATTTTGGAAGAAGAAAAATAAGGAAGCATAAAGTCAAAAAAGTCGGGAGTTATATGACATGTAAAGGGACTACTTTCTAAAGAGGTCACTTTAATAACATGAGTTAATCTACCAATATAGGGGAACTTTTTTTTTTTTTTTTTTTTTTTTTTTTTTTTAATAGCACATCAGTTATCAGATAGCTCAGGGATATCTGTTGTGTGATCACCTTGGTAGGATGACATGTTCTTGGAGGAGCCCCTTCCTGAATCACTAGAAGATGTGCTGAAGTTGACTGTAAGGCACCATTGTTGCAATGCTGTGAGTTGTGTTGCCAAGTTGGTGGCTGCAACTTTGAGCAACTGTTATAATTTGCCACAACCATCTCCGAAAAGAGTAAAGCAACATTTAACCAAAGAATGTCGGACAAGTTTAATGTTTTCTGGTCCCCTGACAATTCGACTTAAGTGGATTATGCTATACTCCGCAGCCCTGTATACAAACAGCAATGTGATATGCAGAAACCAACAAAATAATTTTAATGGAAAGAAATTTTTGATGAGTGTATGAGGAGATGTATTTGATAGGAAAACAATTAAAATATGGTTCAATGAATATTTGGTAACTGGAAAAATTACTTTTCCATTTTCTGTAGCTTCAGTTTTTTACCGTTCATCCTTTTTTTTTTTTCCCTAACATCTGATACAATGTACTAGTTTGAATAGAACACCTTGTATAAATGACAAGAATCTTACAAAGTATGTACCTATGTAAGACTTAATTTTGAAACAACCAAACAGTGGAAATGTGTAGAGCTTTACACATTCATCTCGGTTTAAGAAAAAATTGCGCCTACGAAGAATTGAATTTAATACACTTTTTTATTTTATAAACAGCTTTTTTGTAGTGATGAAGGAAGTGCCTTGATTCGAAATCACGCATGACATAGTCAAATGATGTGCTATAGAGCCATATCTACTTTTTATGGATACTGAAAATATACCCTGAAGTGCCAAAAGTCATGAAATACCTATTCACTATCGTATAGGACCTCCTCCTTTTGCCTGGTGAAGTGCAGCAACTCGACATGGCATGGACTCTACCAATCGGCGGAAGTCTTCTGAAGAGCTGCTCAGCCATGCAGTCTCAATAGCCACCCATAATTGTGTGAGTGTTGCAGGTGCAGGCTCTTGTGCACAAATGGATTGTACGATAATATCCCAAATATGTTCGATGGAGTTCGTCTTTGCGATCTAGGTGGCCAGTTCATTCATTGGAATTATTCAGAATGCTCCCTCTAACCATTCACAAGTAATGTTGGCCCTGTGATATAGTGCATTGTTCTTCCTTGAACATCCCATCATTGTTAGGATACAGGAAGGCTGTGAAGGACTGCAAATGGTCACCAATCAGCTAGACATAACTATTCCCAGTCAATGGCAGATCAAATTTGATCAGAGGACCCAAACCTTGCCATGTAAACATGCCCCACACCATGTTGGAACCACCACCAGTTTGCACAGTGCCTTCCTGACAACTTGAGTCTATAGCCTGATGGGGTCTGTGCCAACTTGAACCCCACCATCAGTTTGCAGCAACTTAATCGTGATACTCATCAGACCAAGATACGTGTTTCCAGTCTTCTAAGATCCAATGGATATATTCATGAGCCCAGATGAGGAACAGCCTCCAATGGCATGCTGCGAGTAAAGGTAATCTTGTTGGTCTTCTATTGCCTATCCCACCAGTGCCATATTGAGCTGCACTGACCTTATAAGACATATTTCTAATACACCCCTCATTGAATGTGGCTGTCAATTGATGTTGTGACTTGTGTCTCTTACAAAGGACCATTCTGCTCAGATTTTGCTGGTCATGAGCATTTAGCAGCCATGGTACTAAATGAGGTAATCTCCATACATCCTTGACCTTATGGATCGAGGAATGTTGAAACTGTGCACAACTTCAGAAATGGAATGTCTCATGCCTCTAGCTCATTCTGCATTCAAACTCTGATAATTCTCATAATATAGCCATAATCACATTACAAGACATTTCAGACGACTGTTAATAGTCGAATTGACAGAACCGACCTATTTATGCAACTTTTACACAAAGCAAGCGACATCTGAAAATTTACATACGATGCTTCCATGACTTTTGGTACTTCAGTGCATTCCATCTGCAGTAAGTTTTGCATTGTTATTTTCTATATTGCTTATTCTTTTGTCATTACAGCTCAAAGTCGTAACAACTGCTCAGGTCTCATGTGCCGTTTGGGTTGTGATTATGGATTTAAAAAAGATGAAAATGGTTGTGCCTTGTGTGAGTGTCGAAATCCTTGTGATGTAAGTTTTTTTCTTTCCTTTATTTGAAACTCATAAAAAGACAAACAATGACATTAGAGAAAATTTTTATTTAAATATCCATATTTACTATGTTAATTTTTGATATGATAGGATATTGAATGCCAGAATGGAATGGTTTGTCAGTTAGTTGAAAATGAAATTTTATGTACTGGAGGCTTTTGCCCTCCTGTTCCACAGTGTAAGCTTCTTTTGAACGTTATTTTTTTTACACTGATATTTTGTATTTAATTAGTTTGTTTATTGTGCTTCTTAATTTTTACATCTTAAGGTCTCCCTAAGAGTAAGTCTTCATCATTAATTTGCCCATTTGGAAATCCTTTGTGGAACTATTCTGCTAATGCCATCTGGAATTGTGGCATTGATGAACTGGAATGTCCTGATACACATGAGTGTAAAAAAGATATTGATTCTGTTGGCATTTGCTGTTTAAAGGCAGGCAAGTTTTCATTTTCATAAATTAAAAAAAAAAGAAAAACTTTATCAAGAAACAAATTCTGCTTAATAAAACAATAAGAAGAATGTTTTTGTTTTCTTTAATTTCATTAAAATGAGCATCTTTCCTTTTTTAAAATTTTCTTATTATAGTTAACTACACTATCTACCAAAAAATAATTGAACACTTTCAACTTTAGAACGTTTTGTCAAATATCTAGAAAAATACTTGATGAATTATTCTGAAACATCAGGGGTGTAAAAAACATGTTACCTCATATATTTCAGTGAAGGTATAGTCCTGAAGGCAAATAGGGGACCAGCAACAAATTGAACCAAAAAATAATGTTTGGGATTACCCTGTAAAAATATTGCTTGAAATGTGTTGTAGCTGTAGCATATGATTATGAGGCTTTTTTTTTCGTTTTTTTTTAATACTTATCTGTGTTCATTTATATGAGAATAGCACGTATATTCATGGAGATATAGAGGTTATTTAAAAAATGGAAATTTTTTCGTAAGTTTTTTGTTTATAACATGCAGGGTTTTCAACCCAATGCAATGCCATTTTCAGGAAACTTGACAAACTACAGTAGAGACCAGGGCCATACCCAGAATTTATTTTTTTGTGGGGGGTGGTGGCCCGATCCTTCTTGTGTGTGTGGGGGGGGGGGGGTCCCATGTAACAGATTTAGTTTTTAGTTGACATGGTGCCAATTTGAGGGGGGGTGCAAATGCCCTCCCCCCTCTTGGATATGGCCATGGTAGAGACAACACCCTGAAATCAGAATATAAAAATATTAAATATTTGATGAAATATGAGCATTTTTATTAAATGATGTTTAACTGTGCATCTGCAAGCATTACCAAAATATCTTTTGCATAATTTATTAGCCAAATGTATAGAGCTACTCTTATAAAAAGTTAAGCAAATTCAGAAAGATATCATTGATAGAATGAGTAGAATTTCAGTTGCTCTCAAAAATAAACAAAACTATGAGGGGGCTTTCTCTAAATTTTTATTTTTGGACCAGACACCAGTATCAACTTCTTTATCAAGTCAATATGCCTTCAACTATCAAGCTTGTGTGGCTTCATATCAGCGTAAGGAGATTATATCCTCTATATAACGACACTTGGCTTATAAGCAAATTTATAATGGCAACTCCATATAACGATTTTTTTTTTCCAGAAAAAAATTTTTTTTAGCATTTTTTATCAATATTATCAATTAGGATTTTATCAGCCATCACCTCCAACCATGAATGCGTCTGCAGTTTTTATTTTCTGGAAAAGAAATTTGTTATATGGAGTTGCCATTTTAAATTTGCTTATAGGCCTAGTGCCGTTATGTAGAGGGAGCACTGATTGCTATGCTCTTTACACCCCTGAAATTTCAGGATAATTCGTCAAGTACTTTTCTAGATATTCGACAAAACATCTAATAATCGAAAGTGTCCAATTACTTTCTGGTAGATAGTGTATATAGGGTGTTACAAATATAGTGGGCTGAGTATACATAGTTGGTTTCTACAACTAAAATTAAGGTAAAAAGCTTATACAAAGATACCGTTTTTTCATGTATAATGCAACCAAATTCGTTTATAATGTGACCCCCGATTTTTGACTCATTGCAGACTTATTGCAAATAAAACTTGCATGAATATATAGAAAAATTTCTTTATTTATTACAATCAAAATCTTCAAAATTTGATTCATCATCACCTTTATTTTAAAGTTTCCCCTGTCCTTGACGTAGAAGCTCTTATACCCTCCTGCTCTAGATGAAGGTTCCATTGTTCAGATGTTTCAACGCACGGATAGCTTTTTATCTTATTGTTGCAGCTTCAAAAATCGTTGGCCAGCTAGTGCCCATTGGCTTAGAACTTTGAAACACCCTTATAACATGACTCGTGAAAAAGAATACTGTGTTAAAAATAATACAATCGGGAATTTTATTTTGTTTTTATTATTTTTTTGTAGACTGTGGTAATTATTAGTAGTATGAATAATTTAATGTGGATTTAGTATGTAGCTAGGTATATATGATGGAATATGATGTTCTGTTCAACGAAAAAAAACTTTTGTCAAGGTCGGGGAATTCAAAATTAGCCAATCAAAATGATTTAGGATCACTCCAGAAACTGTTTCTGGAAGTTTGTAAAGTGCTCTATAGCATTTGAAATAAAGTATTTCCCTCTTCCTCTGTAAAGCTATTATATTAGATGATGCTCGAGAACACCACTGAATGGGTTAATAGATATCACGAGGCACATTGACCTAGTTTTTCTTTTGTTGGACAGAGTATAAAACGGTTTAAATTAAATTGCATTATGATATTGTAATAAATAAACATTTGAACTCTTGATAAAACATTTTTGAACGATTTCAGAATGGTTGGTGCCATCTAGTTTTAGAAGTTTGAAGTTCGTCAGATCGAAGTTCAAAAAACTTTACTGGTCAAAATTTTATTTCAATTTCCTCGTTTAATGTTAAAAGTTTACTTAGCACGGTGCCTATATATGTTGTTCGATTATATTAAATAAATGGTGGCATGATGGAAGAATTTGTTAACTTAATGCAGAAATGTGATTTTAATGGCTGAATAGTTGTTGCCATTTTGTTTTTGAGAAATCACTTTTGCATTAACTTTTGGTGACAGCAAAATGGATAGGAATTTGATTAATAAAATGGATTAATGAACGGTATAGTGAAGAGATGGTATATGTTACTAGTGCTGTTATGTTTGAAATTCGTCAAATCGAAGTTGGCTTTAAGAAAAATTCTTTTAATAATTTACTCGTATTACCATTACTTGTATTACCAGTGTCTATAACGATAATTTTTATATGTCATTTTAAAAATCTATTCATTTTTCATATTTGACAGCTGATGATGTTTGTGCAGCTCCTAAAGAAGTTGGTGATTGCCTTGAAACAATAGAGCGATGGTATTTTAACAATGACACTGGCCATTGTGAATACTTGATATATACTGGTTGTAAAGATGACAGAAGTTTCACTTCCAAAGAAATGTGTGAATTAACATGCACAGGTGCATTAGCTAGATTATTTATTGAAACAGTTCCATAAGAAAAAGAATATAATTACCGGTACTGTAATGTCTTTCTATATCTTATTTCAGTGAATCGTGGAACTACACCTAAAAATGGATTCTGCCCAGAGGTGTCCCTAGAAGAGATGGGAACATGTGCAAGTGAATGCCAGAATGATATAGATTGTTCTGGGCCTCAAAAATGCTGCATGAATGGCTGTGAAGCTTATGTCTGCAGAGATCCATTAGGTTTGTAAATTTAAATACTGCATTAATTTTCTGCTTGTACATATTGTAGACCCATTATAATGCTTTTTTTTTTTTTTTTTTTATACTGGTATGGATCTAGATAACAAATCTGGATAAATGAACGATAAAGGCAAAATAAAAACACTTTTCCAACAAAAAAACATTGTACATTTTGCCTTTATTGTTACATGTGTAATATTCAAATTTTCTAGGCAACTTTCAATTTCAGTTCTGGATAAGTCCCCCCCCCCCCACTAAATTTTGCTATGATAACTGGTAAGGTTTTGCAACTTGTGATGTATGATGTTGGGGGTTATTTTCCATGTGGGCATTTTTTGGTATAAGCAATTTTCCATGTACATTTTTTTTTTCCTGTATACATGTACAAGGTGCGACAATTAAATAATGAGAGAGATTTATTTTTAGGGATGACGAGAAGCAGGAAAATTCAAACAAGTGTATGTATCTCTTCTTTGGAACGTGTTTGTGACATGATGCCAGTTTCGTTGCGGGGATAATATGGAACCTTGGCCTAGGAGAACTTCGGGGAGAAATTGGAGGCAGACTTGGTTCGGCAAAGAAGATATTCTGGCAGACAGTGTGCTACCTCCGTGGAAAGAAGTCTCTTTCTTCACAAACTATTAAGAGTTCAGATGGGAGGCTTCTGAAAATGGAGGAGAGCGTATTGCATAGGTTGAAGGAATACTTTGCATCTCTTCTTAATCCGGTGAAAGCAACAACTGAGGCACATGAGGTGCCCCTTGGAGCTGAGAATAGTCACAGTAGTATCACTGAAGCAGAAGTCAGATGGACAATTAAGTCCCTGAAGACTGGCAAAGCCGCAGGTGATGATGAAATCTGGTCTGAGATGTTAAAGGCCTTAAATCAGGATGGTATCCTGTGGCTGACTTGGGTATGTCAGGTTGCTTGGATATCTGGCCAGGCCCCTAAGCAATGGCAGACAGGAATTGTAATCCCTATCTTCAAAAAGGGAGATCAGAGAGATTGCAACAACTATCAAGACATCTCTTTGCTCAGCATTCCTGGGAAAGTGTGCACTAAGTGTCTGGAGAAGAAAGGTCGGTAAATAGTCGACTCCAAACTATCGGGGGAGCAGTGCGGTTTCCAACCTGGCTGAAGCACGATGGATCACATCTTTGCTCTAAGGCAAATCTTTGAGAAATCCTGGGAGTATGCAAAAGATGTCTATGCTTGCTTTGTGGACCTCGAAAAAGCATATGACAGAGTTCCTCGGGAGAAGCTCTGGCAAGTGTTGCAAGAGTATGGAGTGGATGGGCAATTATTGGTTACTATCATGTCTCTGTACGAAAGCTTTGAGATGTGTGGCCGGACAAATGGCAGTAAGTCAAGACTGTTCACCATGGGTGTTGGACTCCGCCAAGGGTGCGTACTGTTGCCCCTCTTGTTCATTATCTTTATGGACTGGATAGACAGGGGCAGCCGAGGTGATGAGGGTGCTTGTGTGGACAACTGCCTGGTGGAGAGGTTGCTCTTTGCTGATGACCTTGTACTCCTTGGGTTTTCTCGCACGAGCCTTCAGCATGCACACTAGACCGGTTTGTAGCCAAGTGTGAAGAAACTGGGATGAAGATCAGTGTGGCTAAGACTGAGGTTCTGGTCCTTTGAAGACAGCCTGCTCAGTGTGCTCTCCATGTTTGGGGAGCCCCATTGAGACAGGTGGAGAAGTTCAAATATCTTGGGATTGCATTCATGAGTGATGGGCGGCAGGAAAAAGAATTGGATGCTCAGATCGGTGCAGCAAGCTGTGTCAGACGTGAACTGTGGCGATCCGTGGTAATGAAACACGAGCTGGGTAACAAAGCCAAGCTCTCTGTCTTCAAATCTACCTTTGTCCCCATTCTCACCTATGGTCATGAGTCTTGGGAATGACCGAAAGTGTACGATCGTGGGTACAAGTGGACGAAATGAGATTTCTGAGATGTGTGGCAGGTGTTACCCTATTCGATAGTGCACAGCAGCACAATAAGGGAGTCTTTAGATGTTGAGCTGCTACTTCACCGCATTGAGAGATCTCAGTTGCGCTGGTATGGCCACGTGATATGGATACCGCAAACTGGCCTTCCTAGGCAGTTGTTATTTTCCAAGCCGGTGGGTAAGAGACCAAGGGGTTGGCCTAGAACCAGGTGGCTAGACTACATGGAGAATCTGGGTTCGAGTCGCTTGGGTATTACCAGGGAGGACATGCGCTTGATCGTGATCGTTGGAGATCCTCCATAGGGTTGCTGCCCCCACGACCCTAATGGATAAGTGTGTTTGAAAAGTAAGTAAGTAAGTAAGGGGAAAGAGCAAACTAGAGAAAGATATTTATCACATTTATAATAAATATTATACTTAGAGCCATATCACTAACAATTTTCCCACTTGCAGTCACTGTTGTGCTGAGGAATTTTAATAATGGGCTGCTATGGTTATGGTTGAGTTTTCTTATTGCGAAGTTCATACCCTGTTGAGGAAATGACTAGTGATACAATCCTTAGTTTTATTTTTTGAGATTGTATTAAATATTGCAAGTAATTTTTGAATCTTATATTGTGAAATGATTTTAATTTTTTTTTTTTTTTTTTTTTTTTTTTTTTTTTTATATTAAGGTTCAAAAGGGAAGACTGGTCAGTGTCCATTTCTCATTTCAATGGCTGCTGAAAGTTGTGATTTCGAATGCAAGTCTGATTATGATTGCAGTGGAAATCTAAAATGTTGCTCAAATGGTTGTGGAACAATATGTAGTGAACCTGAAATGAAGACAGGCAAGTCATTAAATGATTTTGTTATGATTTTTAAACACTTTCATCTAAATAATTTATTTCAACCCCACTTTCTTTTTTTTGTTTGTAATTTTATTAAATGATTTCAAGTTAAATTGTGCTAATTTCAACTGCGTTGGCATAATTTAGAGAGCTTGGGCAAGTGCAACTGTGACAGTTTTAAAATTTATTTCGAGGAGAATTGGGAGGAAGGAGAATGAGATGTACTGAATAAACATGTATGTTCAAAGTTCAGATAAAATCATAAAGAATTTTAGGACATGCCCTCAGGTGTCAATTGTAGTGTTATGGGATGCAGTTTTACAAAATCAGAATGCAATTTTGAAATATCTTATTGTAATATCTCCTAATGGATTTATCTACAGGATACGGTGGAAGGTCCTCTGAATGATTTTATAAAGGTTGTTCAAATGAAACATAGCCTGTAATGCACCTAACAGAATATGATACATTGGCAATATCAATACACTTATGACAGAATTCCTGCTATGGTTTTCAGGTAGCCGTTCGAATGGTTGACAAGTTTCTGTATTATTTGCATAATGAAAGTGGTAGACTGGAGCTAGACCTTATACCCAGCTCAGATTCAGTGAAAGCAAAAGGAGGACACCACCCAGTGGAAACGTTGTAGAATGTTCAGTTACTGTTGCAAGCTGTGCACATCTTTAAAAACTGCTCCATTTCAAACAGATATCCCTGTAGATTTTTTACATGCGTCGAAATATTTCCTTACACAGCAATTGACTTGTATCTCTTTGGGCATGCTTAGGGTGTTTCTATAAAGTCCAACCGGTCCCAACCATTCGAGAGTGGTTACAAAAATGGTGTCTAAAAAATTCTGATCAAGTGGAATCAAGTGGAATCAAAATGGCAAACGAAATTCAAGAAATTCAAATCTTTAGCTGTCTGATGTGTGATAACCAGGGTTATCATTTAATGTGATAAAAAAATGCAAAATGATGTGATGTGATATGTGATGAAAAGAAGTCATATTATGTGATGAGTATGTGATGTATAAAATGATACTATTTAATGATAGAACCATTCCTCACATTAGCTAATATATATATTACAAATATTTATTTTCACATAATAAATAAAAATACACAAAGAACTTTTTTAACTTCTGCTACTAATTGATTTACAGAGTCGAAATCATTTCGGAGGCTTGCACACACTCTATGTGGTTAACCATATATGTAGCTTGGTCAGTGGCAGTAAGTCGTAACCTTTCAAAGTGAATGGTGCCACCCCAAAGGTCTGTGCAAACTTGTAAAATGGTCTTGGAGATGGTTTGGCTATTAGTAGTATCCAGGAATTTAGTAGCAACTAGCATTGGTTTCAAAGGTGTTCCTGTCAGTACTCCAACCAGCACGTTACAAACGTATCTCTGCTCTCTGTCAGTGGTCTCATCAGTTACAAGAAAAATATCTTCATCCCCAATTTTCGACAGTGGAATGTCCGTTTGAATCATGCTTTTGGCAATAAACTCATTAATACTTCTTTCTTGAGATATATTCGCCTGCATCTGCACATGAAGAGGTGATTGGTTGCACTGTGGACGTTGATGCTGATTTTTGTTCTTGTGCATCTTTCTTCGATTGTGCCGTTTCATTTTTGTGCATCCATGTCGCGAATCCCATATAATTGCAATTGCACAACATTTACACACTAACTTGAAGTTGTCTGCTTCAAAATCAGGAAATTGTTTGGCAACATTTTTAAGTTTTTGAGATAGTGCTTTTGTCTTGGGCACGGTAAATCGATGTATAAATTATTTATGTAAATTTAAAAAAAAAAATCTTAAAACAAAATGGTATTTACTAACAGTTTAAGTCCGAGACTATTGGCTGTTACTTTGATTGTTACTTGGAATTGGATTCTTTTACTTGTAAACTTCGTCAAAAACGTGCATGTGTTGGCAGATTGAGATGTAAAATTTTTCTGTCTGAACTTAAGTATTATTCTTAGTATTTATTCAAGGACAGGATTACAACAGGTTTACTAAAAGGTTCTATTTTAGGAAGATGGTATCATATATTCTAATACTACAAATATGGAGGTTACCAAGATAGAAATTAACATACAAAGAACATGCTTAACTACCTTAACTGCCTTGGAGTCCCATTCATCGTGAAGAAGGTCTGGAAGAAGCGTCTGATCGATCTGGTCACAAGTGAAGTCTCAGAAAAATCGGGGTCTTTTATACCCTAGGCCAATCCTGCACTGAATCTTGGGATCACCACCTAGCGGTCAATCTCGAACTATAATACTTCCGGTATCCACCAATAACCGACACCTATACTAAATTATCAGGAATGAAGATATCCAAGGGCGACCAGCAGATATTATTTTCTTTTACAATAACCCTAATCAAATCAGGCAATACGAAAAACAAAAAAAAAAAAAAATACAAAAACAAAGGAAATATTAAATAGAACAACTAAGTAATATATTCAGATAGAAGACGACCGAGGTTGTGGTATTTGTCCGCTTTTAGCTTGAGAACATCGATGTTGGGGTATTTGTTCACTCATTTGTCTTAAAATTTTAAATATTTATATTTTTAGAGTGAATATTTCTTCAATTCTTTTAGATTTTACCAAATTATGTGAATTAATGAGACATGTTCCACATTATGTGATTAATGCGATGCCGGGCTGAAATATGTGAACATATGTGATATTAACAATCATTAATTTCATTATAAATGTTGAAATTCTACACAGTATATAACTTATAGTATCCAGATATCTTTGCTTAAAAATATGTGATCACATGAAATGACAAGCCCTGGTGATAAAACTTTTACCGACAATTTGGATGGCTAAATACATACGAGGTCTGTTCAAAAAATACGTAGACTGTTTGAATTGCGCGGGCCCTGTTGGTCCCAATCAAAATCGCTTGGTGTCGCCATCTTCTGACAGATCCGCTGATTACAAGGCAGTTTTTTGATTGCAAATATCAGTATTGGTTGATTAGCTACGCGGTTGTTTGTGAAGTGTGTTATTTTCGTTTGGCGGATTTTTAGAATGAGTGACTTGAACGAGCAAAGAGTTGCTGTGAAATTTTGTGTTAAACTCACAAAAACTGCCACTGAAACTTTTGATATGCTCAAGACGGCTTACAGTGATGTTACTATGAAGCGTGCGACATGTTTTAAGTGGCATGCACGTTATAAAGATGGTCGTCAGTCAACTGCAGACGATGAGCGTCCTGGACGTCCTTCCACGTCAACTGAAGACGCACACGTGGACCAAATCAACACCCTGGTTCGGGCAAATCAACGTCTGACCATCAGAGAGCTTGCTGAAGAGTGTGGGATAGCAGTTGGATCATGTCACGAGATTTTGACCGAAAAATTGAAGATGCACCGAAAAATTGTGGACGAGTGGTGACTGGTTGTTTCATCACGACAACGCTCCAGCCCATTCAGCCCTCAGAACTCGAGAGTTTTTGGCCAAACACTCGATCACTGTTCTTCCTCACCCATCCTACTCACCTGACCTCGCTCCTTGTGACTTCTTCTTGTTTCCCAAACTCAAAAGACCTTTGAAAGGAAGGAGATTTGAGACGATTCCTGATATAAAGGCAAATGCGACGAAGGCGCTGAAGGACATCACAAAAGAAGCGTTCCAGGACTGTTTCCAAAAGTGGAAACACCGTTGGGATAAGTGTGTGCGTCGAGGAGGAGAGTACTTTGAAGGGGACCCAGATGTGTAACTTCTGAATAAAGTATATTTTGTTTTATGACGTCAGTCTACGTATTTTTTGAACAGACCTCGTATCTCGAATGAAGCAATGAGCCAAGAGATGAAAATGAATTAGGAAGACTTGGATAATCAAATGTTTTTAATCATGATTGTTCTCGCCAAGTTCTAATGGTGCATTTTCAGTTTCGAATAATCATCATCGGCAAATCACAAATCCATAGATTTGCCCGATTCCAACCATACAACGTGACCTTTTGGCGACCAGTTGTACTTTATGGAAGCATCCATGACACAGAGCTGTCAGAAAAGCAGTCTCCTTTTACAATAGCATGACCTTATGTGAGCTGAGTACACGACATGTTGTTACTCCTGGTCTCCGCATATATTTTGCTAATTAAATACTTTCAAAACCCGTGTTATGCAGAGTTAAATATGCAAGATTTTTATGAGAATCTAAAACACATTTTTTAATTTCCAATGTTCTTGATATATTTTAATGCAAATGTAAAACAAGTTATCATGATATTATCAAAAAAAATGGAAGGAAAACTTCCACGACTGGATTCGAATCAGGAACCATGAATTCTTGTGATGCTTATGGTTCCTGGTTCGAATCCAGGTCGTGGAATTTTTCCTTCCATTTTTTCTGATAATATCATTACCTTATGCTTGGAGCATTATCTCCAGTTTCCATTTAAGAAGTTATTATGAATTTTAAAATGGGATGAGGAATTGTTTTTACATTTATAAACATAAATGCCGAAAATCATTGAATAGCTACTCTGTAGCTTGTCGTGGCATCAACTCCACAAGAGGCCTCTAGTGGAATGTTGATCCATGCTGATTGTAGATGATGGAACTTAGGTGTATAGGGACCTCTCCAACATGTCCCATAAATGTTCAGTGAGGTTCAAGTCTGGGGAGCAAGGTGGCCACACCATTCATTGGAACTCTCTCAAATGCTCCCCAAACTGCTGTGCTCAACTTGGCTGCTGGAAGTCCCCATCATTATAGGGCTACACAAAGTCCATGACAAGGTATAAATTGTTGGGAACCCATACAAAAGCATCCCATACCAGTAGGGAACCACCACCATCCTGCACAGTTCCTTACTGACAATTTCGGTCTTTGGCTTCATTGGGGTATGCACCAAACTCAGGCCCTTCCATCAGCCATATCTAACTGGAACCGTGATTAGTCAGCAAGTCTTTAAAGATCCACATAATATGACCATGAGCCTATGTTGTGTCCAATGTTGTTGTGTTAACAGTAGTCATCTGGTGGGCGTTATAACCCATGGACGTTAAAGCAGGCCGGACCGACCTGCTGGGTCTGGATCTGGAATCACTTGCATTGAATGTGGCAGTAATTTCCTGTGCTGGGTTTGTCAGTTAGAATGGATAATTCAAGCCGATGGTGATTGTCGGATAGCAGTCGTGATCTGTCACTATGTTGTCCACAGTGGATGATAATGCCTTCCAGAAGGTATTTCCTGTACCACTTACCACTTTGGATTGTGGAATGTTGAATTCCTGAACAACCTTTGAAATGGCTTACCCCATGTGTGAGGCATCCACTACCTGATCATGCTACTTTTGAACTCGGAAAGTCTTGTCGCTTTGCCATGGTCAGGAATACAAGTAGATAAAGTATACATGGGTGCAGCTGTTTTGGATTAGTCCATCTCGTCATGTGCAGGTGACAACAGTGTTCAGTTTGCAAACTGCTATCCCATTGACTTTTGGCCTTTGCTATTTATTATAAATAAATGGTACTGGAAAACATATACAGGGTGGTCCATAAGTCTGTCCCCTTTTATTTTTTGAACCGAAGCATATATGTCAATTTTGATGAATCCAATGAATAGGAAGTTGTGGGTGGCCTATCCCATGGTGCACTTTTCATCATCCCAAATATGCAAATTAGGACATATTCAAAATTTATCTCAAAAACCGTAAGGGATAGAGGAAAAAACCCAATTGCAAACTTGTTCAGCATAAAAAAACAAACAAAACAAAAAAAAAATCATCCAAATCGGACCAACCAATCACCCACAGTCAGAAGATCATGTTGACCATTTCCAGAACAATTGCCATCCTGGAATTGTTCTGTCTTCTGTGTGCTGAAACATGCCTTTTATTTGCTTTTCCGCATGAAAGTGAATGCGAGTATGGTAATTTATGTTAATTTTTTGATTTGCATGCTTTACATAGCGGAAATATCAACATTCAGTTTTCCTACAAAGCTACAAACAGTCACCGCGTGATTGTGGGTGATTGGTTGGTCCGATTTGGATGATTTTTTTTTTTGTTTTGTTTGTTTTTTTATGCTGAGCAAGTTTGCAATTGGGTTTTTTTCTCTATCCCTTATGGTTTTTGAGATAAATTTTGAATGTGTCCTAATTTGCATATTTGGGATGATGAAAAGTGCACCATGGGATAGGCCACCCACAACTTCCTATTCATTGGATTCATCAAAATTGACATATCTGCTTCGGTTCAAAAAATAAAAGGGGGGGGACAGACTTATGGACCACCCTGTATAATAATTTCTGAAGGGGTGAAATCATTTTGTTTTTAACAGTTAAGCAGTAAACATTCTGCTGTTTGATAGATATTCACTGTAGAAGGGTTAAGCAAACATTGCATTTTTGGGTACAATATTAACATTCAATTTTCATTTACCATTAGCTTGTGAACATCAGAAGGCAGTTGCTGAATTTAAGATACGTGAAGAAGGGCTTCCCAATAGTCTTGTTTTTGTTCCTAAATGCCAAGAAGATGGAAAATTTTCTGAAGTACAGTGTTCCATTGTAAACCAGAACTGTTGGTGCGTAGACGACAATGGAATTGAAATATCAGGAACACATTCTTACAATTCAACTCCTCCCAATTGTGGAAGTAAGTTAATAATTTTACTGTTTTACCCGTTTAAAATAAATTTTAGGGTATCATGTTATGATACAGTGGAACCTCCCTATAACGAAATTCAAGGGACCAGCAAAATCATTTGGTTATATCGATATTACATTGCATGGAGGTGGTGTTTAAATTTGCATAATTTTGATGTAAAAATTGTTATAAATTGCATTTTAATTTAGTATTTATGTACAAAAATTTAGTATTCAATCTATAACTTGAATGCTGCTTAACGTTATGAACAAAACTGTTTCGATATTTGACATTGCTGCCTATCTTGATTTTTTGCATCAGGAATCCCTCTCAAAAAAATAAAGTGACATAGGCAAGTTAAATTATTGAATGGTGTTCCCTTTCAGTATCATCTTGTTTTCCTGATACAGAGGCTCCTTAGGGATCTGTGGTAAGAAGTTACAGAGGGCCAGAAATGGTGGAAAATCCCATTCGCCCCATCGAGCATGTTAAATTTGGTAGCCATGCATTGTTGCTATTGCCCTGCATCACATTTCCATTGCAGGAAGCTGGAACAGAGAACACCAAGATCAATTCGTAACCATTCCTGTTGATACGCTTTCTTAAGACCCTCCACTGTTCAAGGTCGTCTCTTTCCCGTTTAAATAGGCCAAAGCCACAAATATCCATAGGCTATGCATTCGGTGACTTGATGGGTATCTCTGAATGAAATGGAGCAGACTACAGTGTATTCTTGCATGTGTTCCAGGAACAGGCAGTGTGACTCGACATGTTGTCTTAGTACAGCCGTACATTGTTTACCTCTGTACCGTACAAACCAGGGATGACAAGGGTAAATATGGGGGCTAGAACGTTAGTCTGATTGTACATGGCATTGACTTTGACCTTTGACTTAACTCTGTATAAAGTTAACTTGTTGTTGTAGCTGTTATCCCGCTACTATCATCAAACCTTTTGAAAGTGTTTCTTTGCATTCACAGTACATTTTTTGAAGTCTTAAAACTCTTTGGACAGTAAAAAATGGCTTGGCTCTTGTTGCAGTCGCTTAAATAAACATACACCTCATCTAGTGTGGCATGTATTTCCGCTTTTCGTTCGCCAGGTATCGTTCATACAGTTTACGGCATTTGGGTCTGCCGCTCTTGAACATAGCGTGGGAACAGCTTATGAACGTAGCTCTTGTGTCACTTCTTCAGTTGTAAATCATGGTGATAATTGTGTTTACCATGTACCCAAATGTCCCTGCCTTCCATGGCATTTGTGTTGGTGGGTTGCATCCGGTGACGAGAGGAGAACGGCTAGTGGATAATATCGGATTAGCCTGTTTTTTATCCTTAAGAATGGTCCTGGTTTTGCTAAAGTTATTTACTACACTTGATATCCTTTTCTTGGAAACTAGGAAGCCTTGCCTCTTGCATGCTTTCTTAATTTCAGAATAGCTGAATTTGACATCGGAAAGGGCTGTTATGTAGCCCTCCCAATACCTGTCAGTTGTCGGTGGCATAACTCAATGTTTTTAGCTCGCTGTTTGAGTACTATTTTAATACCTGTCCTAACGTGAAATGAACACACGTGCTACATTTAAATATGCTAATTGTTACCATAGATCCCTAACAACCCTCTGTAAACAATACTTTTAATATAGCCACAAATGATAAGTTTCACCAGTCGAAGATCAAGAGAGTGCCACTGGGGTTATTCCACATTCGCTACACAAAAGCCTATCAACACTAAATTTAAACCCACATTTATACAAAACCTTACAGAAAGCCACAATTCTAAACACCTGTCACATAGTAAGGAAATTTTTACACCCAAACATCAATACTCCCACGAGCATGTAATTTTTTCCCTTCCTTGCATTTGAGTCCCTTGGGCTTGGTCCTCTCTTGGGTCTGCCTCTGGACTTGATCCGAGTTTGGGTTTCCCAAACAATAATAATAATAATAATAATAATAATAATAATAATAATAATAATAA
>JAHWFO010045937.1:1306316-1317796 GCA_023313115.1 Rhysida immarginata | reverse complement strand
AATAATAATAATAATAATAATAATAATAATAATAATAATAATAATAATAATATTTGATCAAAGGGCAGTCATAAAGTCATTATAATTAATGAAAGAACGATGGCTTTTGAAAATGTGTGTTGCTACTGGGAATCAACATTCCTCGAGTGCTGGAGTTTACAAACCGGTGTTTGATGCAGTATCACTAAACGCAGCCAAAGCATCGAAAGCAACATGGCGCAGCCCGTTGAAAAATTGGAGGTGCGAGCTGTGATAAGGTTCCGGCAGCTTTCTAGCTTTTGAACCTGTGTCAGGCTGATCAGGACGATTTCTTCAAGCGGCTTATCACTATGGATGATGCGTTGTTCCCTTTCAAATGCAGGATCTTATCACTCCTCGCACTTCCAATTTTCCGACGGGCTCCACCATGTTGCTTTCGACGCTCTGGCGGCATTTAGCGGTACTGCACAAAACGCCGCTTTGTATCCTCCAGCTTTCGAGGGATGTTGCTTCCCAGTGGCGCCGCACATTTTCAAAAGCGATCGTTCTTTGATGTTAATTATAATGACTTTATGACTGCCCTTCGTAATAACTGACTTAATAGAATTTCTTAATAAAATTGATAAAGTGAGAAATAATAACGTGATTACATTTCTTAAATAAGTTTTCTTTAATACAATAAGGGAATAACCATAAAACAACTTTTAAAGAGTTAACAATTTTTTTATTTATAATAGATCCAGCAAAATGCAGAGAATTAGAATGTGATATTGTTTGTGAACATGGCTATAAATTGGATTCTAATGGTTGCCCTGTTTGCCATTGCCATGATCCATGCTCTGATTTAATTTGCAATGACAATGAAGAATGTCGTATGGCTCAAGTGACTTGTATCAGTTCACCTTGTCCTCCTATTCCCATATGTAAGTATAATGATTTAGCATATTGGATTAATGGATATTATATAATTACTGAAGGCCTAATTCTTATATTATTTAGTTAATCACATATGCCTTCTATATGTTTTGCCTCTAATATGTGGTACAAATAAAACTAGGTTAAATATGAGGATAAGAATATACAATAAAGAACACATAAAAGGCTCTTTAACACAATGTAAAATAGGAAAAGGAATCTAGACAGAGACTAAATAAAAAATGAACATATATTTTATAACAAATTTTTAAGCAAAAAATTTTTGGAATACATAAAATTAAATGTAACATACATATGCCAAGCAAAGTGAGAAAAAATGAAATATAAAAACCAATCGATCAAAAAGGGGAATACAGAAATAAAATTTTATACACGTAGGAGTTGTGATTAAATATATTAATTAAGAGAAATAAAACTCCTTTAATTAAATAAAATAAATAAATTAAAATAAGTAATATAAACAATGAAAAAAGTCATCCAATGATAAAGTAAATGTTGAAGGACGAAACACAAATGAAACAAAGGTCTTGTGAAGAAACTCAGATGAAGTACAGAAGAAACGAAGATCTAGTGAAGAAATGTTACACAAACACAGAGGAGCACACAGTTACAGATGAAGAAGGTCTATGACGAAAGATCGATGATTTGTAACACGTAGATGACTAACTTGAACTAAAACTTTTTCGGGATTTTTTCCCATCTTCAGTAATATAGATTTTTTTGAATAAATGGAAGATATAAAAGAAACCATCAATATTATTTCGAATGAAAAAAATTTAGCCAAACCATCTATAGAAATTAATAATAAATGGAAATTACTATTAAAAATTACTTCCCTTACACTTCCCTTACACCCAACAATCCTGATCACAACAATCAAACTAATCATATATCACACATCCTATTAAATTACATTGTTTTATTTTTATTATTATATCTTCCATTTATTCAAAAAAACTATATTACTGAAGATGGGAAAAAATCCCGAAAAAGTTTTAGTTCAAGTTAGTCATCTCTAGGTAACCACAAAAGTTTTCTTGGCGTTTTTAATTCCAGAAAACAAAATGATGTACACAAAAAGTAGCATATCGCTACTTCAAGGTATTCCCCATTGACATCTAGCTCTTTCTGCCAGTGTGTATCCAGTTGATCAATCCCTTGGCTGGAAATCTTGCCGGTCTTAGACTCAAAGAAGTCCGTGAGTGCCTTTCGCAGGTCTGTGTCATAGGTGTAGGATTTTCCACAAAGATGGTTGTCCATGGAATGGAAAAGGTGATAATCCATTGGAGCAAGATATGGTGAGTAAGGTGGACGACACAAAGTTTCTCAGGCAAGCCGTTCTATGGTTTCCCTGGCCAGGCATTGTCATGAAAGAAGAGCACCCCTTTGCCATTCACCAATGCTAGCTCCTTCTGCTGCAATGCCTGTTGCGCACGTTCCAACTGCTGGGAGTACAGGTCCCCAGTGATGGTTTGGCCAGTTGATAGCAGCTCACAGTGAACCATTTGGTGTCTAGTCCACCAGACTATGGGGTTCATCAGAAATGGCAAATTCTCCCGACCTGAATTTCTGAAACCAATGCCTTGCAGTGCGTTCATTCACAGCATAATCCCCAAACGCAAGACACATTCGGTGACTTGATGCTGCTGCTGACAAGCCCACCTTGAAGCCATAAAGCAAAAACCTAACCATCCATCTCCTTCGATACCTCCATCTGTCTTCACTTCTGCACGAGATGTGATTGATGTGGATGCCCAACAGCCCTATGTTTTTCACGGCTAAAATTTGCCCCCCCCCCCCCCCCCCGCCCGACAGATTTTGGACCACACTGTACACTCATTTGAATATCTTCTATCACTTCCTTTTATGGCAAAATAAAAACGGCAAGAGCTTTTGTGGTTAACTAGTAGTAGCTTCAAAAAGTTCCTGGAATCGTGATATGCTGTGAAATTGAGGTAGTGTGTGTGAGTGAGTGAGGTTTCCCTGAATTGTTTACTATTCGCAGATCATACTCGAACGTGTTTTGACGTGATTTAAACGGAATGCTGCGGTGCATGGGTAGTCTGTTAACTGGTAGTGTAGAAGTGAAGACAATGTCAGTTATGGAACAATGTTCGAATATCAAAGATGACCATCGGAGTGGCCATCCATCAACTTCAATCAATCCATCCACAATTAATCTTGTGAGCAACATCATGCGAGAAGACAGACACCAAAGTGTAGAGACAAAAGCTGCTGCGATATCTGCACTTCGCACCGTTCTGCAAACTGGTTTCGCAGAGTGCTTCCAAGCATTATACAGACATTAGCAGAAGTGTGTTACTGCTCAAGGACAGTATTTTGAATTCTGAAGGAATGCTGTTTAAATTTTTGTATTTTTTTTTCTGTATTTTTTGAAGCTACTAGTATAGCTGAAGACAGCCAATCAGGGGGAGAGAACATTTTCTGATTGCTAACAAATTTAGCACCCTAGCTGATAAGGGGGTAGGGTGACCAGATGTCCCGGTTTTTGATAAACTGTCTCTGTGTCCCGAAAAAAGTTTTCAGGGCACTATTATGTCCCAGTTTAAAAAAATTCCTACCAGTTTTCTTCGTATTGCGTTGCCAAAAAGCATTGGTAAGCCAGTCGTCTGTACCTTTTCTAGTTGTACCCCGCAAAAAGCATTGCCTGAAGGGAAATACGTTGCGATATTACGAGGGTTGGTCGAAAAGGAATGCCTCCATGGCTATAACTTTTTTATTTGTTAACCGATTTTCAAAATTCTAATTGGACCTGACACTTAGATTTGTCCTCAATGTAATGCACTATTCACTTTTCGACATAGTTCCCATCTCTTTCCACGTGATTAGTCGAGTGAACCCGTCGGAGAGGAATTCTGGGGTTGTTGTCGACACGAGGATTGAATGGCATCTTTCACCTCATCGTCAGAACACAACTCATGTCCCTTAAGGTGCTCTTTCTTCTTTAGGAAGTGGTGAAAGTCACAAGGTGCAAAGTCTTTCATTTTTGAACTACAGTTTTTCATCTTTGAACTGTAGGCACTGTGCAACATCTCTGGTGTGTGGGGATCATGTGTGGGTGGGCATTATCATGCTGCAGAAGAGGGTCCAAAGCTTCCATTCAATCCTAGTGTTGACAACAATCCTGGAAATCTTCTACAACAGATTCACTCGACTAGTCACACGTTGGCACAATGCATGGAAAGTGATGGGGACTATGTCGAAAACTGAATAGTGCATTAAATAGAGGACAAATGTAAGTATCAGATACAAAAAGAATTTTGAAAATTGGTTAACAAATAAAAAAGTTACAGACACGGAGACACTACTTTTAGACCAACCCTCGTGTAATCTAACTAGATGGGACCCTTTTATTTCAAACTTGGTTAGTTTCGAAAACAAGTTCATCATGGCATGGTTAAGATATGCACATCTCATGCTAAGTGCCACTTTAAAAGGGACTTTGCACTTAACTTGATCAATAAATTTAGGGAACACCCCCTCGTTTCTTACAACTGGACAGAAATCAAATGTCTGCTTTCAGTGATTTAACTAGGTGGCATAGTTTAAAAAATTTGTTACTCACGGTTGTGGCGTCTAAGCTTTCCAGTTGGCACATGCTTTGTGAGACCTTAAGGATAAACCGAAAAATGAGGAGCCAGAAACTGTGGATGGACATCAAACAACAGAAGACAGAGAAACCACTAATCCACATAACGAATTTATTCTGATGAATAAAGACAGAGAAAGTTTTTCAAAGATTTATGATAGGGCTGGATATCGTTACTGGGGACAGCTGAGAATCCATTATGTATGCAATAACTTGCAGGAGATGATCATGACTGGAAGATATCCCTTATAGGTATAGTACTGAGAGTTTGAAGGTTGGATTCACATGGCTTGAGCCGTGGACCTTGTAAGGTCTTTGGTATGACAGTGAGATTTTCCTACATGCTTATACAGGTTTTCCATTCAAAACGAGTGAACACTAAATGCCCCATACTACTAATCGGAATTTATAGATAAGAAATGAAAAAAACATAAGTGTTTGGTCCTCATAATTCACAATATTTAGGGATTTTGAAAGTCTGTCAAGAAGTATGACACAAAATTCAGCTGCACCATTTATGATGATGTTTGCTGCAGTGGAAACTTGGATGCAGAGTAATTGTCCAGGGTGGTGGAAAAGTGGTATTTTTGAATCTTATTGCCTATTCTTATTGCCTCTGCCCTCTGTATATGATCTCCATTTTTCTTTTTAATGTAGTTTTATATAGGTATCAATTAATGTATCGAAAACGTACAATATTAATGCATCATAAACAATATGTATTAGGTCTTCCAAAGATTGACAATCCTTGCCCACATGGTGAACCATATCGAGATCTTGTTTCAAAGAATATAGTCAAATGTGGTCCACATGATATGAAATGCCCCTCGACCCATCAATGTCACCTGAGTCCTCTTGGAGAGTATGCAGTTTGTTGTCCTAAATCTCGTAAGATAAAAGAAAAATTTATGATGATTTCAGTTGTGTTAAATAAATGGAATATAATCATAACGAAATATAACATAATCAGATGTGTACTTTCTAGGTGATGTGTGCTTCCAATCTTCTGATCCTGGCCGTTGCATGGCTCTGATTCCACGTTGGTACTTTGAACCAAATGAAAATGCATGTGTCGAATTTCAGTATGGCGGTTGCGAAGGAAATTTGAATAATTTTCAGACCAAAGAAGATTGTGAACGGGTTTGCCCAGGTTTTAAAACTAGTTTCTAATAAATTAATATCATATAAAACTTTAATGTAATTGAATTGTATATTTTTCTTCCTTCTGATTTCAGTTCTTTCTAATTGTGAACAAGTCCGTGAAAATAATCTTAAGTTAGGAAGCAGTTTCGTTCCTAGGTAAGATCTTTTATCATTTTGCACATTGAGAAATAAAAAAATAATAAGCCAACAAGTTTATCATTTGACAAGACATTAAATATTATCTATAAACAAGTTCAGCTCTTATTAAACAGGAACAACCATACACATGCAATCTTACTTTTCTCACGTACAGAAAATATATTATCATTCCTCGTAATAAATAAATTACGAGGGGCGATTGATAAATAAGGTCTCCATGGCTGTAACTTTTTTATTTGTTAACCGATTTTCAAAATTCTTTTTGTATCTTATACTCACATTTGTCCTCTATGTAATGCACTATTCACTTTTCGACATAGCCCCCATCCCTTTCCACGCATTGCACCAACGCGTGACCACTCGGGTGAACCGTTGAAGAGGAATTTCGGGGTTGTTGTTGACACCAGGATTGAATGGCAGCTTTGGACCCTCTTCTGGAGTACGATAACGTCCGCCCACACACGAGTCACCACACACCAGAGGCGTTGCAGCGCCTACAGTTCAAAGAGGAAAAATTGCAGTTCAAAAATGAAAGACTTTGCGCATTGCGACTTTCACCACTTCTCAAAGAAGAAAGAGCCCCTTAAGGGACATGAGTTGGTTCTGACGGCGAGGTAAACGCTGCCATTCAATCCTGGTGTCGACAACAACTCCGGAATTCCTCTCCGACGGGTTCACCCAACTAGTCACGCGTTGGCGCAATGCGTGGAAAGGGATGGGAACTATGTCGAAAAGTGAATAGTGCATTACATAGAGGACAAATGTGAGTATAAGATACAAAAAGAATTTTGAAAATAGTTAACAAATAAAAAAAGTTACAGCCATGGAGACCTTATTTATCAATCGCCCCTCGTAGATATCTTCAATGTAGTGGTTTTCATTTTTAATTTTCTCCCATATTTTAAAATGATATTTCTGTAGACCATATCTGGATATTCAGACTATTCACAAGTCGCTGACTTGAAAGAGTCCCTTATCATTACCATGAGGGCTGTGTTGAAGAAACCAGTAGAAGCATGCAGAAATGCTTTAGTTTTAAGCATGAGAAAGAAAACATGGTTATTTTATTACATGCCTTGGCAGTAATTTTGTGATCACAATTTACACTTCTCAAATGCTCCAAAAATAAAAAAAAACATTTTATTTCACAAATAAACTGTAAATGGGGGATAGTTTGTGACACATGGTAATTTTTTCTATTTCAAATCTCACTCCGCAATTGCATGGGAGGTAGCTACTAGATGGCACTGAATGTCAGGCAAGCTACTGATGCTATATATTTTGCTTTTTTGGACATGAGGGGGAAAAAATGACTGTGTGTCATAAAGTAACCTCCGTTTATGGTAGCAATAAAAGACATTTCCCCAAAAACATAACACAGATAAAGCAATAGTTCATAATAAGTTACCAGGATATTTAAATCCATGTCATTAATTAAACAGCAAATAAAAGAAACAAAAACGTTTAGGGAAATAATTTTATGATCCCTGTAGGACTTGAAAATAATTTTGCATTTACTGAATGAAATACAGTCAATTAATATTATGTTGAGCCTCTTTTGGTCTTAATAACTGCGGAAATTCTCTGGAGTATGTTATTTATCAATTCTTGAATGTACTTTTCACCAAGCAAACATTATTCTTCTTAGATAATACAAAGTGTGGCAATTAAATACCCGGATTAATACAAATATTCACAAACAGGAAGTCCAAATGAAAATTCTGTTTAATATGATTCAAAGCAATCTCCACCAGACACGATACACTTTTGACTGCATTTGCATGTTTGTAAAACAGCTTTTAAAGTCCTCAGATGGAATCATCTTGATCTCCGACGTGACATTTTGCTTACTGTCGGAAATTCCTTGAAATCGGGTACCGTTTATAGCATTTTTTTTCATCTGTGGCAACAGGAACAGGAGGGGCAAAATCTGGAGAATAGAGTGGGTGGTTGAGCTCTGCGATGCTGTGTTTAGCCAGGAAGCTCTTCACACTTATGGCTGGGCATTATCGTGAAGAAGAACCCAACTTCCTGTTTCATGAAACTCTGGCCTCACTCTGCGAATTGTGATTCAGCTGTCAGCAGTGACGAGTTTCCTGACTTTCTCATTGGTTTATGGCATTTGGATGGAAACTGGTCTTCAAGGGTGCGGGTCATCTAAAAGGTCTTCACGGCCATCACGAAAGCGATCAAACCACTTGAATGTACTCGTTCGGAATAGGGCATCGTTCCCGTAGGCAGTTTTGCAACATCTGGTCTGTTTCTGTAGCCGATTTACTCGGCTTTATGCAATTGTGTCTTGACATGTTGAATTTTTGTTTACATTTTACGCAGTGACCTCTGTCCATTTATTTAATTGTCAAACCTTGTTGTATGTAGGATAATTTGAATAGCTTCTCCCATACACATAAAAACATGTATGATTAAACTTCAAGCATTCCCATTTCAGATTTTGCAATAAAACATAGATAAGTTGATGTATTAAAATATTAATTTCCTTTTTTGCTTAGTTGTAACATCCGAACTAAATTATGGGAACCTGTTCAGTGTATTGATTCTGTTGGAATTTGTTGGTGTGTTAATTCCCAAGGTGAAGAGATTGCCGGAAGCAGAGTAAGAGGTCAACCACAATGTTCATCTAGAGAAGGCCGTAAATTTACGGAGCCTGAACGTTTAAGTAAGAAAAGTTGACTTCTTAAAAAAAAAATCTTTCCGAACCTTTTTAATTTTGTTGATCTTTAAGATGTAAGAGGTTTACACCAATTGATCTAATAAAGAATGTATAGTTGAGGACCGCGAATCCAGAATGCTCAGGAGCAGAAACCTTCCAGATTCGTGGTTTTCCAGATAATTTAACTAAATCTTTTCTGACAACGGTCATTATAAAATTCTTTTAAAATAAAAGTTTTCACAATTATACAATTAAAGTAATTATTGACATCCGGATTTGTGATTTCTGGATTTGCGGGATTCAACTGTACCTTTAATTAGTTTTGACCACTTTCTTTAAACAAGGGGTGTTCAATAAAGAATAATCGTATTTTTTTTTTAAAACATACCTTTATTCATCTTCATAATGTTGATGGGTTTTTTCAAAATATATCCTCGTTAGATTGATGCAGTTGCCGTATAACTTACAATTTGAATACTAAGGAACCTCACAGAGTTATAATAAAATTCTGAATCAAAACTAATATAGGCAACACATATATCCAATAATATATCGATTATAAAATAATTACGTGCCAAGGTTCATATTCAAAGATTTTATAGGCACATTAAACACAAATTGAATACTACAAGGCATGTTCAGATGAAAGTGATTTGGGCTGTAGCGCGCGAGCACGTGAGTGCACAAACACGAGGCAAACTGTTGATTGTTGACGTATCGTCTGCTTGTTCTGATAAGCACAGTTGTGGCAAGTTACGTTAGGTTTATGCTCATATTTCGTTTGTGTTACAATGGATCCTCCCATTAAATTTCCGTCCAAAACTGACCAACGAGCGATGATAATGTTTCTGACAGCTGAGGATGCTGAATGTTCCGGCCCAGTTGTCATTCATGCTCAGATGCTGAATGTTTATGGAGAAGCATGTGTCTCGAAAGCAATCGTGGTCCGTTGGGCCATAATGTTCCATGATGGTCGTGTGGAAATGACTGATAAACCACATCTGGGCCAAGCAACGTGGTCATCACCGATCAATCGAAGACAGACATGGATAAGTCAACGGATTAGCATACAGTCACTTGTGAAGGATCACAACGTCAGTATTGGTTCCTCATATACTGTAGTGAAAAGCCCGGGATATGGCAAGGTCTGCTATCAGTGGGTACCCTGAATGCTCACGGAAGAGCACAAAGGGCTGTGTTTCGCCTGCTGTTTGGATCATCTGGAACGTTACAGTTGTGAGGGGGAAGTATTTTTGAAGAAGATTATCGCAGTAGATGAGACCTGGTGCCATTAATGGGAACCCTCTGGGAACGTATCCACAATGCAGTGGAAGCATCTATCGTCACCACGGCCCAAAAAATTCAAATCGCAAAGTTCGGCTGGGAAGGTTATGCTTACGTTTTCTTTGATTCCGATGTCCTCTGCTTTTGGAGTTTATGGAACCCAAAACCCATATTAATGCTATCGCATACACCAAGACACTGCAGAACTTGTGTCCAGCTGTGAAAAACAAGCGTCCTGGTAAGCTCAGTGATGGGGTGATTCTCCTCCAGGACAATGCTAGCTAGGCCACATGTTGCGAGACTGGTGCAGGAAGCAATAACCAAAATGCGGGCAAGTTCTGCCACACCCTGCATATAGCCCGGACCTCTCATCATGGGATTTTCATGCGTTTGGTCCTTTAAAGAAGGCACTTAAAGGTCGAAGATTCGCCAATGATGAGGAGGTTAAGGACACTGTTCGGGCACGGTTTAGAGAGCAGTAGAAAACAGATTTTTTTGCGGATGGTATTAGCTGATTGATGCCCCAGTGGGAGTCCTGTATTGCGGCAGGTGGCGATTTTTTTATGACTGCACGTCATAATAGTGACTATAAGATGTTCTTCTTTCATATAAACAAAGTTAAATATTAATATTTTCATTTAATCCGTCTTATTGCCCTTTGAATCACTTTCATTTGAAGTTGCCTTATATATAGGAAATTCCTGAAATAGTCGAATAACTTTAGAACAAAAGGTGCTAGAGCGATAAAAACCAGGTCTGTCTAGGAAAGTGGCCGTCCCCCTTGTGAACAATGCATATATGGGCAATCGTCCGTCAAGTGAAGCTTTTCAATCTAATTCCCGTACAAAATGGGTCCCGACTGAGTAGCATGCAACAATCGACAATCGAACAGTGCAGGGAATATCGAAACAAGTGGTCCGGAAGCAATGCTTTTACTACTTTACTCGTCCAGGAAAATACAGGGGAAGTACATTGAACTAGGCGAGAAGTGGGTGAGTGGGTGATCTAGAATATCTGCAACTAGAGGATTGGGATGGTTCTTATTCTTCGGAAGCAGCTTCTTCAACGACTCCTGGACATGGTTTCCAATTGGAGGTATATCGAGCAGCATGCAGAGATTTCTGGGTTTATATATGCTACACTGACCAACCAATAAAATGTGAACTCTGCTTAATTAGCCCATTGGCTTAAGTGATGACGTATCGTTTCCTTTTGATGCATTGCCATTTGCAATTTTCTCATGGGCTGTATTGACCAATCAGAGCAAAACATTCGAATGATGTACATTGTAATGAAGTGAGAATTTAAGCAAGGGAACGTAAAATTCGTACGTTATTCCGAAGTGTGCGTTAAAGTGAGGTACGTTATTCTGAAACTTTTTAGCATTAAAATACCTACATTTCGGCCGGGGATTTTGAATTTGTATGTTATTCTGAAATATACGTTAATGTGAGGTAAGTTGTAACGGGATTTTACTGTATATCTTTTAAGTGAGTTTAACTGTAAGCTTTCCCAAAAATAAAGCCAATTTTCGGTCTAAGTTTTTCTTGCAATATTTGATTAAAAATTTTGCTAGTTATATAAATGAAAATGTTAGAACTGTACTCAGGAAAAAGCTGGAAAGTTTGAAACCATGTTATTGTGGCATTTTTAATAATAATAATAATAATAATAATAATAATAATAATAATAATAATA
>JAHWFO010045937.1:1181963-1306306 GCA_023313115.1 Rhysida immarginata | reverse complement strand
TAATAATAATAATAATAATAATAATAATAATAATAATAATAATAATAATAATAATAATAATAATAAAGTGAAAGGAGACTTTTTATGCATCTGTATTATTATAGCAACCAGGTAAACAGGTTGTTCCCATCATTTCAGCTTGGGCATTGTAGAAAGTACAACTTATCCTCCCAAAAATCCTAACATGCAGATTTGGATTTTTTTAATGATTTTATTGGGCTTTAGTGTAAAAAAAAAAACAAAACAAAAAAAACTATCCGTTTTATTCGAGGTTATTTTCATTCATGGAGAAAGCAGTTAAATGACAAGCTGATCCTTCAGTCGTGGAAAAAGCAGCCATACTAGAGTGATATCCCCTTCAACCATTCCTGATGATATGATAAACTTCCAAAATTGAATCAAAGAAATGCAGCAATTCAGAAATGTGAATTGATTACACTCGCAATGGAAAGGATGATTAGATCAAATTGACATTGCAATTATGGTTTATGGATGTTCATGAAAAAGATGCCCATTTCAATGAATCATTATTGAGACAATACACGAGTTTTATTTTAATTCTTCCTTATTCTATATTAATCTTGATTATTACTGTAGCATGTGCATATCTTGCATTCATTCCAAGAAGAAGCTTTAGCTTCAATAAAGCAAACGTCACATGCACATGCCCATCTCAACATTGCTTAAAAGATAAACATTGTATTCATTCTTGACTCGTCACTATGAATTGATTGTTATGTGACGTGCCATTTTCTTGGTATTCTTAATGGTCACTGTTAGTGCATATGCAATGACTTGAAGGGGACCAAAAAAAAAGCCTGAAAGTTGAAACAGGCGAGCTAAAACTTGAGATCATATTGTCGAAAACGGAATTTGAAGAAATTAATCCGTTTTCAAGTCATCAGTTATACCATATGTACGGATCATGCGTGCATTCTTATAAGTAGCTTTTAGCTAAAGCTCCTGATAGAGACTCACTAGTCTTGTAAAGTTCCAGCACCTCCTTATTGCCAATTTTGGTTATTATTATCAACTTGGCTGCTCCTAAAGTGATCTCATTAAGCAGCACCTACTGTATTACCTTTTAGATTTAAACAATGTGGATAATTCTCAATAGAAATAATCTCTAAATGGGAAAAAATAGCGTAAAATTGTTATACAAAGTCAAGAAAGCATCATGATACAACGTTTAATTATTATTAGCTGATAATAAGTGATTTAAAAATCCTTATGTATGTATAATATTTTATCATCTATTCTTTATTTTATTCTCTTTTCAGAAATTTGTGAACATGATGCTGTCCATGTTTGTGATCCTTCAGCATGTAACAATAAAATTTGTCTGGCCTACCCTGATGCTATTTGTCGTTTGGATCCCTGTGGTGGATGTACTCTGAAATTTTATAATTCTTCTGGATCTCTTGTTAACTGTAATGAAGGTATTATTTAGAAACCTTGAATTTTAGTTAAAGCAAGAGAACTCAAATGATGAAAGTGAACGGAGATGGTTTCTCATTCTACTATTAGAGCAGAATACTTAAGTATCTGTATTGTAAGAAGTTAGGTTCCCATCAGCAGAAAAAGTGACTATTAAATAAGAACGTAAATGGCAAAATTTATAAACTGAAGCTAGTACTTGTGCTTTCACACAACAGCAAAACAGAAGTACATATTTCTGTCCTAAGAAATATAAACACACTAGCAAAAAAATGATGAACAATCTTAGCTAATTGTGGTGCTTGGGGCTTGTTGCCTCGTTATATACACTTTTGATGTGGCTGTAACAAGATGCCTCAAGTCCCGTGCACCAATAAGTTTCAATTAATTTTGAAATTTAACTATAGAAAACCAGTACAAATATTTTGTTCTCTTAATACTCGTTAAACTTATGCTACTCCAGATGTACTCTGCCTTAAATTGACATTAAGCTTACCTTGTTTAGTGTGTACATTTTAGTTGTGTCTGCAATAACCCCTTTAATCAGGCTCACAACTAAATTCCAAAAAGGAATCTATTCCAGAAAAGGGAAATTCCAGAAATCTGTTCTACCATGGTATATTCGGGTCTATGATAATTCGGTGAATGACAATTCAGTGGAAGTGCAAATTCAGTCGAGATTTTAAATCACTGAAGAATTTTAGCTATTTATTTTATTGTTTGTTTATAATTGCAAACAAATTTATTGCAATTACAAAGAAATTTTCTTCATTGCAAACATCAGGCTGACGCACTTTAAACGAAATTAGCGTACAATATAGATCACAGTACTACTTTAAGTATACAGCATATACAACGTGCAGTTCATTATACATTCACTTTTTATTTGAATTTCCCATCACCAAAGGCTACTACGAAAATAACTTCCTGAAATGATGGCAACTTCAAAACTACTATGATCTGATGAAGTTGATTTTGTCCTGTTGCATTTTCTCTGATCATGTTTCATTTACTAATTTAACAGATGAATATTTAAAAGGCCCCAATATTAAATTGCTCTCATCTTTATTCAGAATTGTATACTGCACAATATAAATATTAGCCGTCAGAACAGTAATTTCTTCTGGTTTTTCCGTTTATTCTTGCATATTTTATTTCTCACGATGAGTCAAAAATGGAGATCACATTATACAAGAGGATAAAATTTTTACTGTTTTTTTTGGGCTCTAAATATGGAATCGCATTATACAAGAAGCACATTATAGTAGAATAATTATGATAGCACTGCATATGCAGACATCCTTTCTACTCTCATTGTGGATTTGAGATATTAAGTTTGCTTCCTTTTTATTCAATTACAGTGGTCATTGTTTAAGATTTTTGAATCTCTACTGACAGAAATTAGAAAGATACAAACTTTAAAATATTTCATTGGAATTTTTTTTACTTTGTAGGGTTTGGCTCTTGTCAACTGGAACTGCAGCAAGCATTAAATTCTGAAAGTTGGTCAAATGAGTATGCAGCAGCATTTCTTCCCAAAGTAGAAGATCTTGTTGTTCCACTGCCTCAGTTTGTTGAAAGCAAACTCAATTCTAAAACATTCATCAACAAAAGGGATTTACTCAGCAATACACTATCCTTCTTGAAAAGTCTAATGCAAGGTATTGCTCTCTGCAGAGACTTACCATTTTATCATATTTTATATTTTAGAATATAATTTTTAAATATCAATTATTAAAAGATTTTGTGTCAATTTTCTTATGAAAAATTCTTTCAAAATCTGGTAAAATTAAAATGCAGGGTGTACACAAATAATTGTGCTTGTTTCATGATTTTATTGTAGGTGTATTATTTAATATATCATAATGAAACTTTGCAAATACACAGAGTAATCTGCAAAAATGTCCAGCAGATCTATATTTCCATTTGCGGCTGCTAGAGGGCTACAGCCGCAAAATTGATGGAGAGGTCGTTTCGGACATGATGATGAAGAAAGCTGCCTTGGCCTCCACGCTCCCCTGACTTAACCCCTTGTGAATTGTTTGTATGGGGGTATTTGATGGACCCCTGGTTTGTATCATCGATCTTTTGCTCAAATTGACAGAGACATGCTTCTGTAACAGATGTACTTTTTCCACCCCTTTTCTTCTTTCGGATACTGTAATTCAAGATATTCATTAGTCCATTCAAAATTCGCACAATAACCCAAGATTCAAAGACTGCACCAAATAAGAAATATTGAGAAAAGTTATCAGTCGTCTATGCACACAATCTGTTTAAAACAAATCCCCTATGATAAATAAATTGCTACAGACAAAGTTATCGTCAAGAGTACCGTAATTTACAGTCAATAGGCCGTGGCCTGTATATTAAAACAGTGAAAATATTCACATGTATGGCCTAACCAATGCTACAGCCAAACTAGAGTTTTTTTTTTTGGAATAAACTTAGGTAAATCTTAATTTTAAAATTCCTTATTCTTTGTGGCTTTCGTCTGGTTGCATTTCGTCCAAGACAGTTAGAAATGCATGTAAAAAGGCGAAAAGAAATTTTGTCCATAATTCCAGGTGGATTAATGAAGAAACTTCAGCCATTGGATATTTCCGTTAATAAGCCGTTTAAAGCGAAAGTGTGTTTGAATTGGAAACAATAGATGAGTAAAGGTATTCATGAGTATACAAAACGTGGCTAGCTGTTAGCCTTCCTTATGATGTTGTACCCATGAAAATGAAGAGGAAGATGATGAGGAAAGTGAACCAACGACAGAAAATTTGGAAGAGTCTTTTTTTAAATTTGTTCCATTCAGATTCGGAAGAATCTTCGTTTGAAGGATATTAGTTACGGATTCTAATTATCCGATTTCTAGAGCTGTATATTATATTATTATGTACCTGTATGTTTTTATTTCTAGAATAAAATGATACTTAACACTAAAATTGCAGCATATTTCTTTTAAAGTGAATTAGGATCGATAACGCTGGGGAGGGGGTGCTGCCTAAACAACGCTGCGGCCAAACTAGCGTTGTTTTTTTTTCTGAAAACTTTAAATTTTAGCACTGCGGCCTTTCCATTGCCACGGCCATATTTATTTTGATCAGAATATGGAAAAGGGATATTTGTTATGGTGATCTTAATGACTAACTTAACGAATAAATGAAGTTTGCATGCACAGATTAAAACTTAAATTATTCAAGTTTGAGCTTCATATCAGTTTAGAAATTTTCAATAAAATTGCTTAGATAGATAATCTCATAGTCAGTGCCCCAAATAGTTCTAGAGAGATAATCACTTTTGCGAACACACATTTTCTCATGATGCAGTGCAACTGTCAATTGCATGTCAGAGCATAAAATAATCGAACATACTCATGGCCGTTTCTCATACGTGTAGTGAACATTCCATGTGATCGCACTACCCGAGTCACATCTGAAGTTTGTTGTACTTCTAACTCTTCATTGACGAAGATATGTGTTGATGTATCTGCCGTCAATTTCACAGGAGATTGAGGAATTTTATGTTGGGGTTGCTCCTTGTAGTGTCAACCCATGTCTGCACCCTCTTGCTAGTCTTCTACGCTCTACTGCCTGAGTTCCTCGGAAGATGAGGCTGGCAGATATCTGGCTTTGACACTAAACAAATGGATAATCATCAGAGACATCTCTTCATTGATGAACACTCACGTATGCATTTTGATTTGCATACACAGCCATGTGTTGTACAGCTCATCATTGAGCTATATGAAGAGTGTTTGCACACTTCAGCGTTTTGCTTCCATCCTTCCTCACAACCAACCGTTGAGTGCTTATAACGAAGGAAAAGCTCTCCCCCTCATCTCTCTCCCCTCTGGTTACGTGACTTGATTGAGAGTGATTTTTCATTGTTGTGGCTCGCATTAAGCTCTGAGTAAAAAAACAAATTAAATATTCTTAAAGCAATTGAGAGAGATAACAGTTGTAATTTACAAGAAAATAATAAGTTTTGATGATAGAAATAAAAAAATTTATATAAAAAATTTATTTCTATGTTAAATAATACACCTACAATAAAATCATGAAACTGGGGGAATCATTTGTGTACACAATGTATATACTTTAGGGTATCCAAAAAATCAAACCTTGGAGAAGAAAAAAGAAAATTTTTAAAACAGTTACCGTAAATGTATTTTATAATGTTTATATTACTTAAAAGGAACATTACCTCCATCCAGATTTCTGTGTAATTTATAAATTTTTGTTGAAGTTTATTTTTCTTTACAAAGGTGTCACCCAAGATACTGCAAAAGAATCGTCAGAGCTTTCTTCACTCTCATTGCTGGATGAAGTACCAGCAGACAGATATGTGAATTTGCCTTTGGAGATGGGAGTTGTATTACCTCTGTGCATGGCAAGTGGAGAATATAGCCCTCTTCAAAGCTACAAGACATTAAAATGGTGTTCAACTCCAGATGGAACTCCTATTCATGAATCATTGACCCAAGGGTATTTAGAATGTTCATCAAATGGTAAGTAATAGTTTAATAAAAAAAAACAAAAAAAAAAACATATTAAGGAACTGTGGTGTGGATTTGCCCGTATAGGAAGGCAAACCTCTAACCACAAAAGAACATCCATGATATGATTGCTTTTGTGGTCAGAGGTTTTCCTCCTCCTACACAAACATTTTGATAATTCTCTTTATGTAATGATAGTTTATATACTCATCTCCCAGTTTATTAGGAACTGTACCCAGTTTGCATGTTCAGATGACCTCAAACAGAATATAGCATGAGCAATGGACGCCTTAATTAAAACTATACTTAATTCTTTGTTATTTTATAAAGTTATTAAACAAAAATGAAAAATAAAATAATAATTAACAATTAACAAAATAATTAATAAATAATAAGTAAAATCAAAATAAAACTAGAAATATAAAATCAAATAAAAAGCTGACGTTTCGGATAGAGACTATCCCTTATCAAAGCAAAAAGGATAATTCTCTAAAGGCAATTAGAATATTAGAGAATTATTCTGAAGTTATGAAAAAAGTACTAAAGGACGCCTTTATATATAGTTGGCATAGGGAACAGTAAGACGGTATTGGCTGAAAAAGCAGAAGAGGAATTTGAAGACGTTTTGGGATAGGCCAGGAAGGAGGACAAATAGGAGGTAATAAGAGGGTGACGAAAAATAATGCAATAGGATAACACATACAAAATTAAAATTATAAAATTACTCTATCAGGACAGTTTCTTTTTTGGATGTCTCTATCACTAACAATATATTGTCTACTAATCTCTATAAGAAGCCCACTGACCAACACCAGTACTTACACTATGACAGCTGCCATCTGCGCCATTGCAAGGATAACATCCCATTAGGTCAGTTAACTCGCATCCATAGAATATGCACTAATCAGTCTGACAAGGACTTCCATGCTAATGCCCTTACCCACTCCCTAAAAGCAAGAGGCTACCCCAAATCTGTCATACGTGCCTCTATCTATAAACATCGCAATTCTCGTTCTAACAACAACCCCAAACCTTCTCCAGCCATGACAACATCTACATTAGTTCTTCCTTATCATCCAACCCTCAATAGTATTAAAAATATCCTAAGGAAACATCAACATATTATTGACAACTCTCCTCTTCTCCAGTCCATTCTACCAGAACCACCAAAAGTTTCTTTTAAACGGACATTTAATTTTAAAGATATTCTGGTCCATGCTGCTATTACCAAACCATGCACTTCCACTAAGGGATGTTCTCCTTGCAATGCAAAGCGTTGTGGCGTTTGCCATTTTCTTAACCCTGCTACCTCCAGTTCCAGCAGTGCTTCCTCCTTTACTTTCAAGATTAACCAGAACCTGACCTGCACTTCTCACAACTTAATTTACCTGTTACATTGCAAAGTATGCCAGAAACAGTATGTTGGAGAGACAGGCAATACCATGCGCTTCAGATGTGCCGGGCATAAGTGCGATATTCTTAGCAATGCTGACGCCCTGTCGCTAAACACTTTAATTCCCCTGGTCACTCTTTACAGGCCATCAGCCTTTATATTCTTCGTAGTAGTAGTAACTTCCTTAACAAAAAAGAAAGAAAGCAATTTGAGTCTTTTCTTATTTGGAAATTTAATTCCCTCATCCCTAATGGCATTAACCTTAGCAAAGGCACCATTCCCTCATTACCTTTCCCATATTCCTCTTCAACTTCAGCTATTCCCTAATTTGTTGCAGGCTCTCTGGGCCTTTTTTCTTCTTTTTTTTTTATTTTTTTTTTTATTTTTTATTTTTTTTTTAATCTTGTCTCAGTTTTAATGTTCTGTCATATCTTTCTACTTCTATGTTCATTTTGTGTCTGTCCCTGTACTTTTTTTCATAGGCTCTCTGTACTCTTTTATTTTACTGACCTTTTTATTAAGCGATACTATTTTACAGGGTGCTAGCGACCAGGCTTTGCCAAAAAAATTGTGTAACCGGGAACGGTCAGGGATAATTTTTTTTTCCCAGAGAATATTACGAAACCATTTTGCTAGAAACCCTATCATTCCTAAACTTTTTTATAATTTTAATTTTGTATGTGTTATCCTATTGCATTATTTTTCGTCGCCCTCTTATTACCTCCTATTTGTCCTCCTTCCTGGCCTATCCCAACGCATCTTCAAATTCCTCTTCTGCTTTTTCAGCCAATACCGTCTTACTGTTCCCTATGCAAACTATATATAAAGGCGTCCTTTAGTACTTTTTTCATAACTTCAGGATAATTCTCTAATATTCTAATTGCCTTTAGAGAATTATCCCTTTTGCTTTGATAAAGGATAGTCTCTATCCGAAACGTCAGCTTTTTATTTGATTTTATATTTCTAGTTTTATTTTGATTTTACTTATTATTTATTAATTATTTTGTTAATTGTTAATTATTATTTTATTTTTCATTTTTATTTAATAACTATTATTTATTGTATTCCAGGGTTTTTGTGTCTCGTCCTTTTCTCTTATAAATATCCGTTCATTATTTTATAAAGGACTTACAAATGAAAACGAAAATTTGTGTGGGAAAAAAAAAAAGACGACGTGTAGGATCGTAAGTTTTTGTCTTCAGCAATTGCGAAACCCCACGTGCAAATTGAACAAATCTTATTGTGTCACGTGAGAATAATCTTTAGTTATGTCTCTCGAAGGCTGACAGCAAAAACTATCACTCACTAAATTTCACTTCCCTTGATTATTTGTATTTCGAGTTGCAATTTTGCATGCAGATTTCACAGAATCGAGTACTTTGTTAAATTATCTGTTCACTCTTGATCCGCCGTTGGTTACTTCTTGGTTGCTACGTATCAGGAATCCTTTTCTTTTTGATGAATGCTTGTTATTTTCACAAATGTTTTGTCATGGCCTTCCGCTGAGCTGTGAAGCCCTTGGTCTGAGCTTCCTCCCGATGTTTTGTGTGCATTCACTCCTTTCTTTCAAACACCGTTTACATGACACAATAAAATTCAGTGAATTGTTCATACTCTATATATCGTGAACCACATCCTATATATTTCTTCGTCACTATATGTCATTGTTCTAAGTCAGGTCGTGAGTTGTTCTTCTGGATGCCATGACTGCCATCGTCTCCTTTCCTCATTGTTCTCTTTCTCACCCTCCTTTGCTTCCTGCCAATACGAGTGAAGCTTGCCTAGGGCAAGATCGAGAGAAATAAAAGAAAATTTTAACATGAAAAATAAATGATATAGCAGATATAAGATGTAATTTGTCATGACATTATTGAAAGTAATGTGTCACTTTTAATCGTTAGTAATTCAGCCTAGCAAGGAATTGGCCTACTGCAGCTTTAGCTGTTAGTAAAGGGCAAAGGCAAACGTTCATCTCTCGTCGTTCCTGAACCACTGGTCTCGAGAGCGACAAGACTTTCCCCTCAGCACTCTGGGCCATCAAGCTGGCAAATTGATTTCCCATGATAGCAAATTACAAATAATTAATTCAAGTTTATTTTATTTCAGAAATCCATAGGGACTTTCTTTTAGAATGAAAACATTTTAAGTTTTATAAAATTTTCTCAACGTTATCCTTAACTTATTATTAATTTGTTTTCCATTTGTAAATCTTTTTTTTTTCGGTACTGTTTTCTTTAGGCAGTGTCCTCCAGAAAGATACCAAGCAATTATGTGCTGAGGGATTAAAGCCAACTAGAGTATGTACAACTGAATGTATGAATGCTGAATGTCTTGCTCATCCAAATGCTGTATGTAGTGCCAACCCATGTAACAACTGTGAAATAACTTTCACAAATGCAGAGGGGAAGGCAGTGGATTGTCAAGGTAAGATACCATATTATTTAATAACAGTATTATTGATAAAATCACAGTGTTCCAAATGGAGTCTTGTGATTATTAACAGTATATTATTTACCGTAACATACCGGGTACGGCAGTTATTTGGGAACAAAACGACGTCTGCAGGTAAAAGGAGCAGACACTTAAAATACCACAGAGCCTTTAATATAATTTACATTTTTGTACAAAGGACTACAAAATACATATTGTTATTCAATAAAACCACCATCCACTGCAATGACAGCCTCCACACGCTGTCGGAACCGCTGGCAGGCAGCAATGAGGTGGTTCTTCTGGATTTCTGCCATTCCCTCGACAATAGCTGGCCTGAGAGCTTCAACGGTGTTGTGTGGATGCTTCTTGGACTCTCTCTCAACGACGCCCCAGACGTAATAGTCCAAAGGATTGAGATCAGGGGAGCTGGGGGAGGGGGCACATGTTGGGAGGGATGTGGTCGTGAAGATTCGTGGTCATCCATGCTTGGATGCTGTGGCCCTTATGATTTGGAGCAGAGTCCTGTTGAAAAGCATACTGCCTATAACGGAGGTCTTCATGTACCACACGTTGAATGGTCGCCTCGTTAACCTGCAGCTCCTAAATTGTTAGGTGTTGTTTGCTTTATGACTTCAAGGTGGGCTTGTCAGCAGCAGCATCAAGTCGCCGAATGCCTCTTGCATTTGGGGATCATGCTGTGAATGAATGCACCGCAAGGCATTGGTTCCAGAAATTTGGGTCGGGAGAATTTGCCATTTCTGATGAACCCTGTAGTCTAGTGTGTCTGGTGGACTAGACGCCAAACGGTTCACTACGAGCTGCAATCAACTGGCCAAACCATCACTTTAGTTCTTAGATCAGACCAGTCATCATTTCACATTATGCATAAGTATAACAGAAACAACTCTAGCATCCATATTTTCTGTAATAAGCTAATAAAGTAGAATCATTGTTTAATCTTAATTTTATCATGTTTATTTCAAGTTTTGATGAATTTGCAGCATAGGTTTATTTCAATTATGTGAGCATGACGATTTCCCTCTTCTTCTTTTTTTTTTTTTTAAAGATAAATGTTTGCAACCACTTGAAGTGGGTGTATGCCGAGCAAGTTTCCGAAACTGGTTTTACAACCAAACATCTGAAGAATGCGAAGAATTCATCTTTGGAGGATGCCTTGGAAATGATAATAACTTTGATTCCTATGCAAGTTGTGTCAATGAATGTAAGAAGCCAGGTGAGAGAATGTATGAAGTCCATTTTACTCTGATTAGAAAAAAGACTGAAATAATGTTTTATACTTTTAATGATGACAGATCATCATGTTTTGTCTTTAAGTCATTATTAAGTTATAGTCTTGTCAATGTATTAAGGTAAGTTGAACCAAACGAACAGCGAGCAAGCTTCCCTCATTTGCCTATCATCATGTTTTGTATCTACCCTAACACTGCTGTTAGCCAAAATGAACCATATCTGTCTTTCTGGGGGGGGGGGGGGACAAAATATTGCATTTTTTTTTTAGGTAGGGGAGGGATGTGTTTCTGATGGTAAACAAACTTCTACTCTCAGTGCTTCACTCCTCACATAATTCTACGTAATCCCTCTCCGGGGGCAAAATAATGATACCTACCCCAACCTATTTGGTTACAGGGGACAATGGTTTCCCCTCGGCCAATTATAGGAGGATAATGGCCACTCTATTCTCAATTAGATTTGCTTACCACTCCGCAAGAAAGACAGATGTGGTTCATTAGGGTCAAACAGTGTTAGGGCGGATAAGAAAGAATTCATATGTTTATACATGACACCTGCATGACCAAAAAGGGAAGCTTGCTCGCTGTTCGTTTGTTTCAACTTTGCCGAAAAATCAATTCTGCTGAAATAACAAATGCTAAAAAGAGATTAAAAAAACAACAAAAAAAACAAACTACAAGGGTCAGTCAAATGAAAAACGGAAATATTTTTTTACAGCTCCTTTATTACAGACAGAGTTGGAACAAGTACACTGTTTTTCAATGTAGTCCCCCTGCTTTTTGATGCATTTCCGAGTCAGGAGGGCATGGTTACCTCGGGGAAAAAAATCTTTTTGCTGTGCGTACAGCCACGCATGCACCACCTGCTTCACCTCCGTGTCGGTTGCAAACTTGTGGCCACCTAAGGTCCTTTAGTGAGCCAAAGATGTGGAAGTCAGAGGGTGCGAGGTCGGGAGAGTAAGGAGGATGGGGAAGGCACTCCAGATGCAAGTCTTGGATAGTCGCCACGGTCGCACGAGCTGGATGAGAACGCCTGTAGAGAGGAGTCGGTGGTGCTTGGTGCGTATAGCAGATTTCAGAATGTCATGCACCAATTCACTATACGTGGCACTGGTCACCGTCTTGTCCTTATTGGAATGCTTGATCTGTGATTGGTAGTGATGGAACCAGGAATCGTCTTCAGTCACAATCCGCTCCAAAAGGGTGTCGCCTTCAAGTTTGTAGTAGCGTAGCAGCTCCTGGCAGGTATCGACTCGCCTCTCCTTCATTTCGGGTGTCAGCAGACGAGGGATCCATCTTGCGACCACTTTCCAGTATTTCAGCTCATCAAGGACAATATGCTGATCAGAGCTATGACTGACCTGTTTTGCCTTTGCAATATCATCGATGGTGATCCATCTATCCTGCAGAATCATCTCCGCCGCTGCAATCACCACGGCTGTCACAAGACAATCTGCCTGGCCTGGCCTCGGCGCATCCACCAAACTTGTTGTGCCGCTGCTGAATTTCTTACACCATTTGTACACATGAGTCTGCGATACACATGCAGCACCAAACTGTGCCAACATGCACCAATGGATTTCTATTGGTTTCGTGCCTTCACTGTGTAGGAAACGGATCACTCCACGCTACTCTTCTTTGGTGCGTTCCAACAGAGGGGCTGCCATATAGGAAATGCCCGTATGGTGCCGCTGGGTCACGTGGGAATGCGGGACCAACACCAATAGATAGCGGGAGAATCCACGCACATGCATACTGGATCTGATCGCAATGGGAGCGGTTTTCCGGTTTTCATTTGACTCAGCCTCGTATAAATCACGATATATAGAAAATAAAACAAAATACAAATTAGTATTTTATTTATATTATATTTACATTCTTTATTTATTTATTTATATTATATTTACATTCTTTTGATATATTTATTAATGTTTTGGTCCATTAGGAACCTAATCTCTCTATTTAACATTATTTGTATGGAAAATCTGTATTTGAATAACACTGTTTTCAATAAAGTTCACGTAATCAGGAACCTAACTCGAGCATTAATCAGGAATGCATTGTATATTTTCTAAAATAAAAATTTGATCTTTATCTTTTGTAGTTGATATATGCAGATTACCAAAACGAATTGGAATGTGTCGTGCAAGCATGCATAGTTGGTATTACAATCATCTTACAAAAAGATGTGAGGAGTTTGTTTACGGAGGATGTGATGGGAATCAGAATAACTTTGCAACACAAGAGGAATGTCAAGCTGTCTGTCCAGGTTGGTATTAAAGAGTGAAAAAAGGTTGTATTTATCATGAATGTAATATGTTTTTCATCAAAGTCTTTAAAAATATTCATGCAAATTATTGATTTAGAAGGAGGTAATTTAAAGAAAATGTGTTTCAGAATAAGATATAATGTATTTGAAATGAATACTAGTACTAGTGTAAAATGTTTTTACAATAGCTATGTTTTTAAGAAAGATAGTTTGAATATATAAACATATTCCTCAATTTTAATAACCACATTAGAAAATTATTTATTATTATAAAGTCAAACCCCGTTATTATGTATTTCAAGGGAACCCGTATTATCCAGGAATGACAACCCCGAAAGTGTTGTCCATTCGCTGAAAACTCCCTTAAGTGTTGTTTTACGAAATAAGCTTGAGCACACACGCATCTTTTTATTTATTTATATGATTTTGGAAACGAACTCCGTTATTGAAGTCTGTTTAAATGGTTACACTGCTCTGCCAAAAGTATATAGACGTTTTGTCAAATATCTAGAAAAATACTTGATGAATTATCCTGAAATTTCAGGGGTGTAAAGAGCATGTTACACCTCATATATTTTAGCAAGGTTTTGTCCCTGAAGGCAAATAGGAAACTAGCAACAAATTAAAAAGAAAAAAATAATGTTTGGGATAACCCTGTAAAAAATATGCTTGAAATGCAATGTAGCTGTAGCATTTGATTATGAGGCTTCTTTTACTTATCTGTGTTCATTTGGATGAGAATAGCATGTACGGGGTTGTGCATAACCTTTTGCTAGGGGGCTGCGACTTAAACCGCAGCGTTGTAGCACACTCTTATGACGCTTCGGCAGAGAGTAGTTGATTGTGCCTCTATTGGTATCAAACAAATATGGCTGGTTTAATAAATGACAGTGAAGAGCAGCGTTTCATGGATAGAGCAGCGTAATGGGACACCTGACATCTGTGCTGAAGGACATGGAGTACGATACTGCTCTGTTTGAGACACTCCTCCGCTCCTACCCGAAACGGATGCGTGCTGTTCGAGAAGCAGGTGGTGGCCACACTAAATATTGATGTGATAAAAGCAGAAATAAACGTACTTTTTGATTATCAACCGCAGAACATTCCACTTAATTTTGTTTATTTTCCAGACCCCTAGCAAAAGGTTATGCACAACCCTGTATGTTCATGGAGACACAAAGGTTTCTTTAAAAAATCCTAAATTTTTTCTAGGTTTTTTTTTTTTTGTTTATAACGTGCAGTGTTTCAACCCAATGCAATTCGACTTTCAGGATATTTGACAAACTACAGTGGAGACAACACCCTGCAATCAGAATATAAAAATGTTAAATATTTGATGAAATATGAGGATTTTTACTAAATAATGTTTAACTGCACATGTGCAAGAGTTAGTAAATTGTCTTTTGGCATAATTTATTAGCTAAATGTATAGAACTACTCTTCTAAAAAGCCCAAGCAAATATCTTGAAAATTCAGAAAGATATCGTCGATAGAATGAGTCGAATTTCAGTTGCTCTGAAAAATAAACAAAACGAGAAGGGGTTTTCTCCACATTTTTATTTTTGGACACCAGTATCAACTTCTTCTCCTTACGTTGATATGAAGAAAGATATCTATCGGTGATATCTTTCTTTCTGAATAACATGCTCTTTACACCTCTGAAGTTTCAGGATAATTCGTCAAGTATTTTTCTAGGTATTCGACAAAACGTCCATATATATATAGGGGTGTCTGGATACTTTCGGCAGGGCAGTGTACATAAATTCTGTTCAGAGGATGAGGGGGTGCAACGCCCGGAATTAAGAAAAGAAACGTGGTTCGGAATGCTTTGGTTAATCAAAATTTATTGAATACAACAATAAGTTGAATTAAGAAATTTGGTTGTACATTATGGCAAAAATAGTTTTATTGTAGAAAACACAATTAATACAGACCACAGTAAAAGGCTGTAGGAATAATAGCGCTTGCAATGTGCAATAATGAAATAACTGTTGAAGTACAAAAAATTGATTGAAAAGACAATCAGTAAGGCACAAAAGTTGCATGTGTGCAAATGTATATGATATATACAAATACACACAAGCAAGTTATTCAAAAGAAGAAAAAGTTTAGGGTTACAAAAGTCCGAAAATGAAGAACACAAAATGTTAAAGGAATAAAACCTGATGAACAGAAATGGCGTCCATTGGCGTGATTAACTTAGTAAACAATACCTCGTAGAATGGGCCCAGTTTAACTTCTGACGAATTTGCGTCAACAATTAAAAGAAATGTTCCATTATACTCAGTCAGAAGAAAAGGTAGTTAAACATGACTGGGAGATTCTATGCTAAGATGAGACTCTGCGAATATCCATTTTGCATGGATGAGTTATAAATGGCACTATTGATTACTACTGTATAGAAGATTGTGCGGCCGATGGAATTGGAAAATAAATCAGGAGCCATTGCTGCACAAGAGGCGGAGGGAATGGATGGGGAGATAGATGTGTATCTACGGAAAGTTGGAAGAAGTCTGCAGAAAGAAAAAAATGGAAAAAAAATTAAAATAATCACCAACAGTAAGGTGACATAGCTCCCCGTGATCTAGGAAATTAGTCGCGAGGGAAAGTATTTATCAGACTGTAATTGCGACATAAAAGATAAATGATAGTATTGTTTACAAGAAAACAAAATAAGTTACAAATGCAACAATTACAGTCTGTAAATATTGGAATCACAAAATATAATAATTATTTACAAGAAAAAATAAAATATCTGCTAAAATTTATTGCAATCCCTAATTAATGAAAAAATAATAAAGAGTAACGGATTGCAATAATTAATGAAATCATCGAATTTCCCGAACAAATTGTTAGATATTACATCCCTTAAAGAACTATACAGACTGTAAAAGTTCAGGTGGGACATTATCATCATACACACTGGATATCTGAATCCGATAACATACCTCTCAGCCTTCTTCATCACTATTTTCCTCTTCTTCTTCTGTGCTGTGAATAGGATTGTGAAGAATGTGGATATTGTATATATCATTTAGAAACGAACATGTTTATATATACACTGAGAACAAATCAGAATTTGCAGAATATCATCAAATACTGCATGACTAATAAAAATTTGACAATAAACATTGCAAATAATTTAACATTACTAGAATGAATTTTTTAATTTTTGAGACCAAAAAAACACGTATTATCGGCTTTTTGGGCTTGTGAACAATGCATATATGCATAGAAAAACATAAGAATACATGAAGTGTAGCATTTTATTTTATTCAATACAAATACAGCATACATGTATATTACAGTTGGTTAACTTTTAAAAAATTCTGATATTTTGTAAAATTCCACGACTTTTCCCAGTTACAAAAATTCCCTGACCTTTCCCGGTTTTCCCTGTCCCCTGTTACATGCACATTTACTTAAAACTAAAATTAAAATAAACAAACACATGGTGGTATGATCTTACCGTAATGAAGATAGGCAATGAGAATAAAAAACCATACCTCCCATTATACGAATATCCTGATTATCCAACATATAGTGGATAAAAGACGCAGCACATAACAACAATAAAGCCTTAAATATTGCGTGCGTTAAGAGATGGAAAAAAGCCAGATTAACAAAACCCACAGACAAAATAAACATCATCAGACCTAACTGATTTAAGGTAGACAGACCAATAATCTTAGCAATATGCTACACTGACCAACCAATGAAATATGAACTCGGCTTAATTAGCCCATTGGCTTAAGTAATGACGTATGCATCGGCTTAAATAAAATCCTTTTGATACATTTCCATTTGCAACTTTCGCATGGGCTGTATTGACCAATCAGAGCAAGACATTCGAATGATGTACGTTGTCATGAAGTGATAATTTAACCAAGGGAATGTAAAATTTGTATGTTATTCCGAGCTGTACGTTAAAGTGAGGTACGTTCTTCTGAAACTTTTTAGCATTAAAATACCTACGTTTCGGCTGGGGATTTTAAATTTGTACCTTATTCTGAAATGTACGTTAAAGTGAGGCACGTTGTAATGGGATTTTACTGTATATGGATGGCTCCCAATATCATGGCTACTCTGGTCTGGGTGTTTACTGTCGTAGTCCCAAGACCCTCTGCTCTCGTCGATTGGGTTGTTGGGTCACGGTTTTCCAGGTGGAGATGTTGGCTATTTACTATCTGCAGATATGTATAGATAAACTTTATGTTCATAAGAAAATCTTCATACTCTGTGACAGTCAGGTGACCTTTGAGGCCATCAAATAAGGTAACTTCTAAACTTAACGTGGAATGTCGATAACTCCTGCAGATCCTAGCTCTCCACAAGAATGTTACATTGCATTGGGTACCGGGACACAAAGGCATATTTGGCAATGAGATTGCTGATACCTTGGCCAAACAAGGTTCCTGACTCTTTCCTGGAATCTCTAAGCAAACCACAGTCAGAGAGAAGGTGGGAAAAGGCCACCGATCAGAGACATGCTAGGCTCATGATTAAGTGATCCTCTCAGAGCCTAACATCCAGTATTCTTCAAGTAGAAATAAATTATGGGTTATCATGGGATTTCTTGTAGGTTAAGATTTACTACGTAAGCATATACATAGAATGGGAATCCTTCGAGAAGAGCCACTATGTACGAAATGTAATTTGGTGGAAGAAACAGCCCATCACATTCTTTTTGAATGTGTTGTCCTGGCACATGTTCGACACCTACCTTACCCTATAAGAAGATAAGAACGACACCATGTGGCACAAAAGTCACTGACCATAGGCTGTGTTCATACAAATATCTGAGTTTGATGCCACTTATTATTGTTGACCTGCCTTTTAACAATCCTTCAGTTATTCATTTTAATAGTTGTTTGATGTAGTAGCTATCAGTTGATATCAAAGTTTGTTTTTGGAACAACCAGACAGATATCATCCAGGTTTTCTCTTTTATTGTTGTTTTTTTAAGGCAAATATTGTATTGACTGTAAAATTAAATAATTATTCAGTGTGTGGAGGTTCATAAGATAACAGAAAAAAAAATTCAACTGTTATTAATAATGTGGGCTGTGATTAAAAATGCTCCTGCGTTTAGGAACTTTTGTGGCATGTATGACGTATTTATTATTAAGTCTGTAATTACAAGTTGTCACTGAAATTTAATGAAAAGAAGTAATTTGAATATTTTTTAATTTTTTCCTACATTAGATCTTATATTATGCAATGACTTGGGCAATGATAAAACGCTCAAAGTTTGTAGTCGACGTGAGGCTTGCCTAAATAAAGTTTGTTCAGATCGTGAAGATGTTGTTTGTACAGTGGATGCTTGTGATAATTGCAATGCTATTTTTGTTGATTTGGATGGAATTCAAGTGGATTGTAATAATAAGACAGGTATTTAGGAGAAAAATAATTTTACTATAATTAGCTTTGTTAGCCGTTTATAGCGCTGATTAAGTTCTTTTCTTGCATATGTATGTTTTGTTTGACAGATAAAACACCAACTGTGGTAACTGAGAATTATGATACATCAACAGATAAGGATGCATTTATTGTTCACATGAAAAAGAAGACCCGTTGTCAGAAGCAAAGGATGTGGGCAGTATTACATGGCGGTCATGTTCCAGATTGTGATAAAAATGGGAGGTTTGAACCAACCCAATGCGATGAACGAAATGAGGAGGAACTGCAGCCTTTCTGTTGGTGTGTTGATGAAGCTGGAAATCAAGTGCAGGGAACAGTCCATTTCATTAAAGGCTCTTTTGAATGTAGTAAGTTATGAATCATATCTCTAATATTCAGGCACTGATTAAGTTAAATTTTGTTTTCTAGAACAGTACATTTTTATTGCTTAGTTGAACTTGGTTATTGTACTGAATGTTCTTAGCTATAATGTGTAAATTTGATCTTAATTATATCTAAACTTGAATAGTAAGTAAACTCTGTTATAACATATATTTCCTTTTCATCCTGACAATTACAAACTTACATCAAGTTTCACTGTATTTTTTATTTAGTTGAATTTAGAATTTTAAAAACAAATGTGCATCTCTAGAATAAAAACATTGTTACTGAATTCTGTTGCCATTTTTTTTCAAATTTTTTGATACTGACTTCAGATTCAGATAGAGCATTAAAAAATAAGTAAAAGTATAATAGGCACAGATGCTCTATGTATGTGAGAACATGACCAAATATATAGGTGTGTGCTTATTATAACTTGATTTCTAATGCTCTATCTGAATATGAAATCAAAATCAAAAAAATTTGAAAAAAATTGACGATGGACGACCAATTTTGCTAATGCAAAATTAACATCGTTCTGGCAATGCAGTATGCACATTCTCAACTGGTTCTTTCTGTATTCTTGGATAGAATTTTTTTATTCTAGGATTTGAATGCATGTAAAATTAAAATTTTTTTTAAAATAAACAAGGTTCAACAGTTAATAAATAAGACTGACACTATTTTGAACATGTTCAAGCATGTAAGACCACAACGATGCATGTTTACGATCTATAAAATATCCTTGTTGCCGTGTCTACAAGTTGCAACAATAAAGTTGCACGTGCCTGTACAGGGCGAAAATATATATTCTCATGCTTCAACCACATGCAGTCATTAGTTGGCATTCCGGTATTAAACATGGAACACATGGCAAGCATTAAGTTCTGTTTTAAACTTGAAAAAATCGCTTACAAGTGATAAAGCAAGTGTATAAGGATGCATCATTTTGTGCACGTGTTTTTGAATGGTTCGCTAGATTTCGTGATGGTCGGGAAGAGCTGAAAGACGATGGACACACGGGATGTCCAAAAATTGTTCGAGCACAGGAAACAATCGAGAAGGTGAGAGAACTTTAGTTAAGTGACCGGCAAATCAACCTGTAAATGATGGAAGAAATCTTAAACATTAACTGAGAAACAATTCACCTAATATTGACAGAAGATTTGGGCTAAAGGAAACTGCTCGGTTTGTGTGCCACATTTCTTAACAGATTAGCAAGAAGGAAACAGAGTGGATGCTTGCATGTAATTCATCACAGCTGCAAATGCCAACCCAAACTTTCTGCATTCAATTGTGACAGGACGAAACCTGGTGCCATCTATATGACCTTGAAATAAAACGACAGACCATAGAATGGCAGTCCCTAACATCCCCACAAAAACAGAAATTCCGGTTTCAAAAATCAAGAACAAAAGTAATGCTCATCAGTTTCTTTGACAACACTGGCATTATCCATAAGGAATTTGTTCTGCCTGGACAAACAATCAAGAAGGAGTACTACAGGGAGATTTTGCAGTGTCTGATTAAGAGAATCCATCAAGTACGGCCACTATTTCATGCAAAAGGGAATTTGTTCTTATTGCTGCACACAGCAGTGCTTGTCAAGGAGTTCTTAGCCAGTAATGGCATTGTGGAGCTTTATCACCTTCCATATTCTCCAGATTTGTCTCCACTACACTTTTACCTCCTCCGAAAGGTGAAAACAAGTCTGAAAGGACACCAAAACAGATTTGAGAATATAGAGGACATCAAAAAGAACTTGGAAGGGTTAAGACAGAGGACTTTAAGCATGTTTCCAAAACTTGTATGAATGCTGCAATGAGTGTGTAGCCTCAGAAGGTAACTATTTTGAAAAATATTAAACAATTACCTGAAATATATCTTGTATTTGTTAAATTGCTCCAATCTCATTTATTAATTGTCTCACCTTGTACATTGAAATAGAACAAAAATTTGATGGTACTTACAATCTCATTAAATGCATTGTAAGTAAGTACGTAAATGTACTCAAATCCTCGGTATTCGTGGTTATCTTTTTGGAACATAACCCCCCATGAATACTGCGGGATCTCTGTAATTGTTGAAATGGAAATAGGTTCCATAAAATTTTACCAGATGGCTGGAACGAATTTAGCCAAGCAGACAAAAATTAAACAAACAAAACATTATGCAGTGTAATGAAATTTTTGTTTATTAAGCTGGGCAGTCATTGAAACCAGTCACAAGGATATGGGGAGAACACTTGAACTCTGAATTGCCATGTTCTCACTTGAACAGAAATCTAGAACTCTGTATGTTCTAGAAGAGTAAGTCAGCAACCTCTGATTTTCATCATTCCTCTTTGGAACCAAGTTTTCTCAAAATTATGTGAAGTTTTACCAAATACAAGGAGTAGCTTCTAAACGGAAAGCGATGATAATACTCGTGTTTATTCATGTTATAAGTGAGATGATAAAGATGTACTTTGTCTTCATTCCAAATATCTTGACCAGTTTAGCCACTAGCAGGCAGCCATTTTTTCTTGAGAAGCATTGGAATGGTCAAACTGTTGCCTTTTGGTTCAAGTTGAAGAAAACTTGTTCAGATGTGAAGGGAAAACTTTCTAAAAGTAGGCGGGTTTCCTACAAGTGTGAATGTAGTTTAAGATTCGTGTGCTGGTCCAGCACATTCTTAGTAAATTCCGTTGATACCGGTATATCAGTTGCCTGTAGTTATTATGCCTTATTAGCATTTTATTTACTAAATATTTTTTGATTATATTTTATCTGGTTTGTAATTTTAATATACACTGCTGCAAATTTATTTCTTAAAAATTGATTGCGGGCATAATTTTTCACTCCAGATAAGAAAGATCGATTAATTTGTCTTTTGTAGAACATACAAAAATTTTAAAAATTGAAGTAACATTGGTATTCTCCCAGCCTATGGACAATCCTTTGCTTCCAAATGCAAGTATAATCACAAAGTAAGTGTTCCTGAAGGTAAAATTTAATCTTTTGTGAGTTTAAAGATTGAAACTGCTGAATGAGAAAATAAAAAATTGCCACTTTGTTTTCACAGAGCTATTGAAAAATTGGTACCAAATTCGGACTCTAATCGCAATTTAAATGTGACAGTCTTAAATCGTTCTGATGCTATTCTTGTTCATTTCATTTTGGATGATTCAGATAAAGTGGATATTGCGTATTCCCTAGAAGAACAAGTAAGACTGAATATTGTTAATTGTTTTAGTCTTGATAATCACTATAATAAAAAGTATTGGAAATCCTAATCCTTTCATAGATTCTTTATACATGTAAATTCTGTTTAATGTCGTGCTCAAAATGTCTTTTGGGCCATTCTCAATAATGTATCAAGCCAAAAATTAGTATGTAAAAAAAAAAAAATGGTTTGGGTTTAAAAAATTTTTTTCCAAAATGCATATTCTAAGAAAATGTTGGGTAATTTTTCACAATTATGCTTTCGATAGGGCTAGCTTTCATGTTGTTCGAAAGTGAAACAATGTATTCAGAAATGGACTGATTTCTTAGAAAAAAAGGTGGGGGGAGTGATAAAAGCATTCCTGTACAGTGATTTTGAAGTCCCTTTAGTGCATAGGTAAAGTAGTTTCGCTAATATCTCCACCACAGCAGATGGTGTTAATAATTCTTAATTTTTTCTTAAAAATAAAACACTTTTAATTTGGGAGTTAATGCTTATTCAAAGTATGTGTCATCGCTATAGTACCCGGCATGAAAGAAAAAGGAAACTGGCGCATGTGTAAATGAAAAATACTTGTTCAATCAATCATCCCGTTTCCAGTCCGTTTCTGATTGATTGAACGAGTTTTTTTCATTTACACATGCGCCAGTTTCCTTTTTCTTTTGTGCCAGGCACTATAGCTACACATTTTTCCCATCTCTGGCAATTTATGGATGCCCTCCCGGAAAAAAACTACATCTTTTGAGGTGACCCAGTCATCAAGCCATTCTTTGACATCTTCATAATTGTTGAAGTGTTTCATGGAAAGTGCATGAGACATCGACAAAAAACAAGTGGTAGTCGGAAGGGGCCATGTCTGGAGGGTTTGGCGGATGGAGTAAGGGTTCCCAGAAATGGTATCTGTTACCATTTTCGCTGTGTATGATGGGACATTAACATGCTGCAAATTCACTACTCCGTGTCTTGTAGCCCATTCTGGTTGCTTTTCGATCAATGCATGGCTCAAATTAATCATTTGTTAATAATAGCAAACTGTATTAAATGTTTCACCTGGTTTCAGAAGCTTATGGTACACGACCCTTCTGATCCCACCAAATGCACAGCATTGTCTTCTATCCAAAGCGATTTGGTCTTGCAGCCGAAATCAACACTTTTGTATCTTCTAAACCAACGCACACAAGAGTCTTGCGTTGAGACATTGTCACTGTAAGTTTCCACAAGTATAATTTGGCTTTCACTTGCTTTTTTTTTTTGATTGAACGAGAAAAGCATACAAGCCATAAATTTGGATCAAAATTCGGCATGTTTACTATACGAAAAAAATATGACAATAACTTGAAATCGTTTAAAGATCAATGACATTTTGAAAGGTATGGTGATAGCTCTAAAATGGCATAAGAGATTAGACTGTGATCCAACCCTTGTTTCCAGCACCATCTCTTAAAAAATTAAGAATTATTAACCCCGACAGCTGGTAGACAGCCTAATTATAACCATCAAATGCAAGTCTGCTTTCATTTATCTTAAAATGAAATATTTATTATCAGTTAGGGGTTTTATTGTAACTTTATTGTGCTGGCAGTGGCATGTTGTTAGCATCTCCCAATATTACTTGTCTTCCAGTATCACCTGACTTTCGGTTCACCTCTTAATACACAATTCTTGATGATGATCATTTTACACAAGTTCGAGGTGAAATGTGTTCAAGCCATATTAACAAACCCATATGTTCACAGAGAATAATTCCAATCATTATCAGGATTACAATTTTTGCCACTGGAAGGGGGATAGTGGAGTTTTTACCGATATGGCCTTTATATAGCACAGACTCTTTCTACACTAACTAATCTTGGTATGACAGTGCAATTAATTCATAAAATTCTAAAATATTTAGCGAAGCGGCGATTTTCTGCTATTGTGAAAAGCCTTGGTGAGTGCATTGAATTCTGGGAGTTGATCAGCTGTGAACATGTGTAATACCTTGTTCATACTGCAATTCTTGATCATGATAAGAAATGCAATGTGAACGGAACGTAATTAAGGCTGTGTCTAAAAAGTCCGACTGATGCGACCAGTCGAAGACGAATCATGTGATACTTTCACGATTAATAATATTTGGCATTGTTGATGTTGTGTATTATCAGGAAGTGGGTTGTTTTTTTTTTTTTGTTTTTTTTAAGAAAAATTTTATTTTCAAATAAATTGGGCATGGAAGAATTGTTATTAGATAAAGCGATTTGTTGTAACCAGTAGGAATATTTAGACACAATGTTTTTTTTAAAAAAACTGAATATTAAATAGACCAGGCACAAAAAATTGATGTTTGATCAAGTTATTTGTTTTTGATTGGTCGGGATTGGTCAGACGTTTTAGACACAGCCTAAGTGAAACATGATCATCACGTTGGGAATGTGTGTAATTCATACACGTTCAGAGCTGATCAATTCTCAGGATCCAATGTGCTCAGCAAGATTTTTCACAATGGCGGGAAACTCTACTTCGCTTATTATTTTAGAGTTATACGAATTAAATCCATCATCATTCCATGAATAATTAATGTAGAAAGAATTATGTTTGTTCAAGAACATTGGTTATGAACCCCTAAACAAGAGAGAAACAAATTTATTTTCATAATTGGAGAAGATTGGGTCAGTGGTAAAGTATCCATTACTAAAAGCTCCACTATCCCCATTTAGCGGCAAAAATTGTAACCCTGATCATGATTAGGATTTTACAGTCTGAACACACAAATTTGTTGATGAAGCTTGAACATATGTAAAATGATCATGATCAAGAATTGTGATGTGAACAAGGTATAAAGATTTGCCATTTGATCAGATTATGATGTTCCCAACATAATGATCACATTTCACTTAATCACATACCATTCACATTATATTTCTTATCATGATCATCAAATTAATTTGAAAAAAGTGGTGTATAATGGTATCCCCAGTTGTAAAGAATAGAGAGGTTCATTCTAAAATAAAATAACTGGATAATGATATGCATCATTATTTAAGATCTATCAGCGTGAAGCATTTGAAAAAAGTTATTAAGGGATTTCTTTGTTTTAATTTAGATCAAATATGGACACTTAGCTTTGGACATTGATGGCTATACCCTATATGCCGTTCATTCTGCATCCACTTTTCGCCACGTTGTCGTTGACGAGGAAGCTTTTGAAAGCGACCAGTCTTTATCATCCGGTTCCGTTGCCATCATTGTCATCCTGTGTTTATTGACTATCATTTTGATTTCTGTTCTTGTTGTTGGTGTTTCGGTAAGTAGAAATAAGTAAAATTTAAATGCACATTTACATGTACCGGTAGTATATTAGAATGATATTTTTCATTTTGGTGAAAAAACTTCTAAACATTTTCCAGATTTATAGGCGAAAAAGAATAGGAATTTATCCCAAGGGTAGTCTTGAAAGTTTGGCAAGCAGCACTACTCCATTAAACGTTTACGACTCCAAGACACATCTTGATATGTCATCACCTTTATTGTGCAATTTGAAAAACGAAAAAGATGGTTACAAAATGGCTATAAGCACAATTGAACACGAATATGCAGTGATATCTCCGACTTTATATCCAAGTAAGAATGTGGTCACCTAAGAGGATATAAATTTTTGAAACTGTGTATAAATTTATTTCGACTTCAGTGAACAATGGACATAACGTATGACAGTGCCTCAAAAATAAAACCATGAGCATTCTTTTCCTGTGCTAAAGAAATCTTCCAGTTTATTATGAATTTTACATAGTTGTTAGTGGATTGTAATTCAAAGACAGAACTCAGATCCCTGGAATAAATCCTTTTTTTTTTTTTTTTTAAGTTTGTTATATGCAGAGCAACAAACTGTTAATGGTTGTATATTTCATAGAAGAAAAGAAATCGTAATTTTTACCATTCTTCTGTTATTTACATTCCCTTCACACTTTATATTGTAAAATATTTTATCATGATATTACTTCACTCAAGCACTGTTTGTATTTATTTTGGTTGAAGAGGAACAGACAAAAGAATTAAGCAATGCAATAATAATTTGTTTAAAATTGATATATATTTTCTTAAAATGGAAAAAAAATATTTGGAGGCTGTTTATTTTGAACTCTTGTATAATAAGCTTTGTATAATAAAAGTATTTAATTGGTTAAAATTATATTTATTGAATTGTACTCGTAGATAATGGGTTTTATTATGCAAAATTTCATCAAAAAAACACCCCGAGCAATACTAGGCATATCACCAGGGAAAGAGAACCACCAGATAAACTGGAAGGGTAAAGCCAGTCCAAAACGGGGTTAATGAAAATACATAAGATAGGAAATACAGTAGTTAAAAAGGACAGATCAAGGGGCATGAAGATAAAAGTACAATAATAATAAAATATATCTGGGAAAGGAAAGCCTACGTAGTCACCCAAAAGGCAAAAGCCCAAGATCCAGGTTAATAAGAAAGAAAAGAAAATACTATTAAAAAGTATACAATCACTCAAATAAAGAGAAATGTTTGTCGTTAAAATCCTTAGTCATCAATAAAGTTATTAACAACTTTCGTAATTGGGCTCACATGCCAGAGGTTAGTCCTCCATTTAACAGTATAACCTCTATGCGATCTTTTCAGATTTTGAAAATTAAAATCATCTAAGATAGAAGGCACATGCATCTTATCATGGAAGAGACTCGGTAAGAAATTAAAGAAATATTTACTTATACTGTAATTACACATACGTTCATTGATGCCGCTTTTCATAGTCAAGCATATAACCACATGCATAGAACACAAAACTAAATATTGGTGCAACTTAACAACTCTTGCCTATTGAAAGCAGAAAAGGAAAAAGTATAGGATATTTCAAGAGAATGCTATCCTGTCGCTGTTTTAAAACACAGTTAAATATACCACTCTTTCTCTCTGAAATAAAACTTATGCCAAGCCACCAAAAAGTTGATTGTCCAGCCAAAGTTGTTGAGTCACTTATACTGAAAATAACTTGTTTTAAGGTTTGCATTCCATAATTATTTAAGAAACTTGTGAGGCTTATTGACTAAATTATAGTAATGGACTCGCTGCGGAACATGTTATTTTTGTAATTTGTTGTTTTACACATGTTGAATTTGTTACCACATTTATTTTACTATAATGCGCATCTTGTATAATGCAATTGATAAAGGCGTTTTTTAAATATGGGAGGAAGACGGGGAAGGTTATTGGGAAGGAGGAGGAGAATCTTCCACTAAGAGAAACTCTACTTCACTAGAAATGTCATCTAGAGTAAGCAAGGGATAGCCGAGAAGCTGCCTCATGTCATTTCCTCCGTACTCATTATGTGAAGCTCCACTGTACTGTGTTATGTATCATATGCTTGTTCAGGGTTCATTTTAGGCGGGGTTTACGGGGTGCATCACCCCGTATGCCCTTTTGCTGAAAAATTTCCGCCCCGCTGCTTTGTTCCTGATCGCATGCTCCGACACCCGAATATGCACCTAACAAAGAAAAATCTAAAAATCTTGTGAAGGGTTAAGGGACTTTAAAAAGAACTATGCAGTTTTTATAGAAAAAATCTTCTTTGAAAATTAAGTGCCCTTTTTTGATAACGTCGTGCCTTTAGCATCCTGCCCTCACAAATTTAGGTGTTTTTGAGGCCAAAATTTTTTGCATTATAGTAGAATAAATATGGCAAACTATTGTACTCGTGTGGCTAAATGTGTACTTAGTTATTAAAACGCCATCTGGTGGCAAAATTCGTGCTAGTAAAAGTGTTTTATTTTTTATTAAAATATTATTTATCCATCCATAAAAAAAAAATATAATTCAAAAAGTATAAAGAACATACTTTTCATACATATGATACTGCGTAATTACAAAAAAAGAACATGATAATGAATTTATGATAACATGATATTTCAGATAATTGATGTTCCTTTACATGTACGTAAAAATTAAAATAATCATATTGCCATTATCAAAACAAAATTTTTACAAGTGTATACAAGCATGATAAAGTATAATACAAATCAATTTAAAGAGAGAAAAATTAACATAATTTGTCCCTAATAGACAGAAATAAAAATTAACACAAAGCTATCTTAGGTTTGTCAATTAAGACTACAGCAAGGAACTTAAAAACATAAGTTTTTAAGGAAATATCTTTTCTAATACTCTATGTACAAGTGATGAATATACCGTATACAAAATTCTTGAATACCAAAAACTTTGTACCTGGACTGCTTTAAAATTGAACTGAGTGATGAGACGTATGAAAGATAAAAGTTGTTACGCCATTACGTTACGTTTATAATGGGATCCTATTTATCACATAATTGAAAAAATTGCACCCATGCCCTCAATTATTTTAAAGCATGCTTAAAATTCATCAAAACAGCATTTTTTCTGTAGAAAAGTTACCTTTTCTATACGATCATTATCATTAAGCTAATTGTACTTAAATCAAGTCTCCCCCACTTCATTAATAAAAAATAACATGGCAAATGCATTTAAACATCAATGACAAAATCAAACACATGATAATGATGAATTATTAACAATGATAGTTTTCTTCCTTTCACAAGATGAAATGAGCTTTATAAGAATTAGTAAAGGTAAGGAAATATTTTATATTTCACTCTCTCACAATAAATCTCCCATGACTGGCCATGTTTTCTTGCCGACTTCTTTTCTACTCTGTAGGTACGATAACAGAGCAATGTGACAAGATAGATGAGATATGAGTAGGGCAAAATGTGTCCAAACCCTACATTAATAATAGAAAATCAGCTATTATTAAAGTAGTTGTGCTAAATTTCTACACTGATAATTCTAGCTTAAATTATTTCTACGTACCACATGATAAACTCCAAGCAAGTGTCAACACAATTTCACCTAAATAATTAGGATGACGAACAAATCTCCACCAACCATCGGCAAGAATTCTCTCTTTTTTCTCAGTCTCAATTGTTTTCATCCCTTTTAGAAAAAAAAAAATCAAGTATTAATATTCATATACATTAAAACTATGTCAAAGAATATGTCAACCAAATTAATGTCTTGTTTGTATCACTGGTTCTACTACCCAGTACAGCCTAACTTCACCTAACAGTCTAACCTTATAGTCAGGTTAAGTTAGATTAGATTAGGGGAGGTTAGGTTATAGCTAAGTTTAGGCGAAATTAAATAGATTAGGTTAGGTTGAGAAATTTATTAACAATTTTGGTGCCTGAGGCAGACCATACGAGGGCCGGTCATAAAATCATTACAATCAACACTAAAGAACGATCTCTTTTGAAAACTGTTGTGCCTGTGGGAAGCGACATCCCCTGACTACTAAAGGGATGTTTGGTACAGTACTGCTAAACGTCACCACAGCATCAAAAGCAACTTGGCACAGTCCATCGGAAAATTGGAGGCGCGATTCGGAAAATTGAAAAATTGCCACAGCCCTGTAGAGGATGTTAAATGAGTCGATTGGGCCCTGTGCTTTTTAGAAATCTTGAATTGCTGACTTCAAATTTTTTGTTTTTTTACAGCTTTTTGCAATCGATAAAATGTAGTTTTCAATTGAAAAAATAATCTTTTCAAATGAAAAAATGTGGTTTTCAAAATAGAAAATGCAGTTTTCAAATTAGAAAATAAATAGAAAAAAAAATTCATAAAATATAAGTCAAAGAAACAAAATAATTTACACAATAAAACAAAGAAAGCGTCCCAGTTAGCCCTAAAGTTCTAGATTAGGAGCTTTAGTTAGCCTCACTCTCCCTTACCCTCTGGTGGCAATTATTTGTATTACATAAACGGCGACGAAATTAAGCAGACGACGGGCAAGATGAGCTCAGCGAACGTGTGTAACTCGAATATAGGCTAAAATACATACTGTAAAAAGATTTCCACAATTTACATACACGTAAAACATTAAATTTTTAAAATTATGGAATTATGGAATTAAAAAAATTCTTTTTTAATTATGGAATTAAAAAATTTAATGTTTTACGTGTATGTAAATTGTGGAAATCTATTTATAGTATGTATTTTAGCCTATATTCGAGTTACACACGTTCGCTGAGCTCACCTTGCCCGTCGTCTGCTTAATTTCGTCGCCGTTTATGTAATACAAATAATTGCCACTAGAGGGTAAGGGAGAGTGAGGCTAACTAAAGCTCCTAATCTAGAACTTTAGGGCTAACTGGGACGCTTTCTTTGTTTTATTATGTAAATTATTTTGTTTCTTTGACTTATATTTTATGAATTTTTTTTCTATTTATTTTCTAATTTGAAAACTGCATTTTCTATTTTGAAAACCACATTTTTTCATTTGAAAACTGCATTTTTTCATTTGAAAAGATTATTTTTTCAATTGAAAACTACATTTTATCGATTGCAAAAAGCTGTAATTATGAATTATAAACCTTGGATGGCTCAGCAGCTGAGAACGCTAAGGCGCAAATCTTGTTGCTCTCGAGACCCGCGAGTCGCGGGTTCCAATCCCCTAGAGGGCATGGGTGTTTGTGTTAGTCTCTTTACTAATAAACTTGGAAGATCAAACAAAGCCTCTGTACACTGGTCCCCTGCTAGGCTAAATTTCAAATAGAACCTGTGGTTATCTAACATCTGTGACATCAAAAGCTAAAAAGGAATAGTGAAGATGAAATTAGTTTTCTTTGATTAAGAATTTTATTTTTTTGTAATTAATTAAAAATATATGCTGGTTTATTTGGGGTTTTTTTTGGGAGAGATTTCAAACATGAAAAGAGATGAAATAAGAAAACATGTGGCAGATTTAGAAATTGCTCTGACAGATACTAAGGTTATATAGTGTCTGTCAAACTTCTGCAGACGATAGAAGAATGGAAACGTGAGTGTTTTGAGATTGGTCAGAAATGCATATATCAGGCACCACAATATCTTGAACGAAGAGTACGAGTAATGAATGTTTTTATAAGCTGCTTTCTTTTCCAGAGCAAACAACTGCCTGCTTCATCAATGTTTGGTGGCATTAGCTTCCAAAATAATTCGCAATCGCTGGCTATGTTTACACGATAATAACACCACCTTCTGCGCTACAAATTGCCCACGAAATGCTTAAAGGACAACTTCACTCAAAAAAAAAAAATCGATATAATTTTAATAAACAAATAAAATACAACTGTAGCAAAAGAAAAATTTTAAAACCACTTTTTCAATATGAAAAGCATGTTTAAAGTGTGAAAAATTCCGGTCTTCAACCTCGTGCTCCATTTTGTATCAGCTGACTGTCTCAGATCAACATCACGCTGAGACTAGGTTCCAGTCCCATAAACGCTTAGAGAGAAGCTCTTCCATAGCGATCCTTAATTAAATTAAATCATGCCTACCAATTGTTCCTTGTAGGAGTGTAACAACCTAGCTACTGATAAAAGTTTATCTTTTCATAAGTTTTGTAAGTAGGAATTAATAAGAAATGAGTGGAAAAACTTGTCAGAGAGAAAATTGGCGCCTTTCAGCATACTCAAATATTTTATTTATTTATTTATTTATTTATTTACGTTGGGGTTAGAAGAATACAATGGTGCCCTACAAGGCCCATATGGTATGAACCAACGAGTTAGGCCAGGAGGGCATTATAAAATAAACAATAAATATTGAAAAGAGGTTAGTAGATAACAAATGGATTGTAAATATTATAACATGGTTCACTGAGTTCACTAAAACTAAGTAATCAAACAATCAGATCAAAGCAGGTGCACAAAATAAACTTAACGAATTAAATAAAACAAATATAATTAAGTTAAATCCAAGTCACAAAACATGTAAAATAAATAATAAAAATGAAATAAGACAAACAAATACAGCAAATAGAGCTCCTGAGAGTTGTAGTTCAAAGATGGCAATATTAAAGTAGGGTAGAACAAATACTGGAGGACAAGTGAGCTCCAAAAAAGAAAAAGACCTCATAACTCACATAAATAATTTAAAAAAACAAATAAAACGAAAGAAGGTTAAAAGAATGTTAAAAGTATAGACCGAATTAAACTAAGACTGTTAATGCAAAGATAGATTGAATGTAATATTATCAAGACAATAGGCACGAACAGATCTTCGGAACAGAGAATAGGGCGCCAAGGAACGAATTTCAGAAGGCAAATATGCCCAGCATTTAATCCCGATGTGGGAGACACTTCTGTTCCGATAATTTGAGTGTGATACGGGAACCCGTATCTCGTTGGAAGCACGGGTATTGTGACTATGACTATCACTATTGGTACGAATTATTAAAGGCGATGTAAGGTGGATCATAGAGTTAGCGGATTTATAAATAAATGTACATAAAGCTAAGAAGTAAATTTGATAGATAGAGAATATTCGTAATAAGAAAAAATAATGGAACACAGAGGAGGATCGCGGGAGATGAAGAAGAATTCAGAGGAACCATTTTTGTAATTTTAATATTCGAGTAAGGTTAAATGTAGAAGTAGAGCCCCAAAATATGACCCCGTAACACAAAGAAGAATGTAGCCAGGAAAAATAAAGCAGAAGTAAAATATTATATGGAAGAAAATGAAGTCTGGAAATTATACCAAGTTTTTTATTGAGTTTCAATAATAAAATATCAATATGGGCGCCCCATGACAAATCCGGGGATAAAGTAAGGCCAAGATAAGTAAACACAGGGGTCGTTGAAATTAGGGAGTTACCATAATAAATTAAAGGGGACAAAGGAACATTAAGTTTGTTTTTTTGGTGAAAAAACATCACCTTGGTCTTTTCAATATTTACAACTAATAAATTAGTGGAACACCGTCTTCTTAGTTCCTCTAAGGCTAGATTTAAAGAGGAGAGCAAACAAGAGCTATTTGCTCAGCTCATTTTGAAACCTCATGCTTCACTACCGATCTGATAGTTTTAAACGTGAAATGAATAAATTACTTGAATCAGGATGCTGTCAGGCAAATATTCGACAGCCAAATATTTTTGGAGTGATCCAGGAGCTGCCTGAACGATTATCTCCTATGAAGTAATGCAGAAACCAGCAATAAAGAATATATATAGGGTAAAAGTTCAGAATAGCATACATTTCCCAACTGTTTTGTCCAGGCCAGCCGCCTTCATTTTTAGAATTATTATTACTGTATCTGCTCCACATAACAAATAATTCCTTTACACTAATTTTTGTGTAATTCACGCGAAAAAAATAGCTTCATGCGTCTGATAGTAGCTACGAATGGTCAAACCGAGCGTGCCTTCCTGCCTTCTGATAGCAGCTACAAGTGGCCCAGCCAACTTGGGAAATTGCAGAATGCTGTTCAGAATTTTTCACTTCCTAAAATCACATGATTTGCTAACATATATTCTATGCTGAAAAATGCCTATAACAAACAGTTTGTGTAGTTTATTAATTAATAAACATTGTCAGTATTTGTACTTAATCTGGATTCAGCCGCGTTGGTCTCTGTATCATTCGTGCATATGAAGGATGATCGCATCTCAGCGGTTCATAACAGTAAAGCTGGACATCTGTGTCATTTCCGAATGAAACTTCTTCCATATCCTTTAAAAAGGAATTAAAATCTATATACGATTCAGAACTGCTGCTTGTTCATAAGCATAAGCCATTGTACAAAAATGAATGTATAGAAAGAAATACGTGTTGGTCACTTCTAACGAGGACGTCACTTTCTCTGTGTAATAGAGTGCCGGGAAGTGACCTAGACCTTTGTAATTTTCGTTCGTTTTATATATTTTGCATTTGATTTGAAAATTTTTCCTTTATGCCACGTTATTATTTATATCTCGAACTTTCATTTTAAATAAAGTTGTATATTAAGCTGGAGTTGTCCTTTAACTTGGAGATTTAGTGTATTTATTTCTTAAAGCATTATTTTTCAAACTCTTAATTTGCATCAGAGTTTTTATTTGTTGAACTAAAAGAAAAAAGAAAATTAGTAATAGAAAAGAAAGTTATTTCTAGAAAACGTAATGGGTAATTAAAATAAAGACATAAGAGCGTAGAGTTGAGAGGAAAAGTAAATATTTGTAATAGTCAAAGAAAACGAAAGTTAATTTAATCAGATAAAATATTACAAAAGGAAAATAAACAAAAATTGATATCACGCAATCAATATAAGCAAACCTAGCTGCAGAAATGGCAGCACGCCGAGAGCTATCCGCATTTGAACGAGGGATGATTGTTGGTGCCAGACGGATGGGTGCCTCAATATCAGATGTAGCCAACACCCTGCAATTTTCCCGTACAACTGTTGCAAGGATTTATAGAGAGTACACCCAACGAGGGGTTACAAGCCATGTCGGACAACGGACGGGTCGCCCACACCTCATTGATGCCAAAGGTGTTCGTCGGGTCACCCGGCTTGCAACTGCTGACCGAAGGGCGACAGCGGGCCAAATCACCATGCAGTACAACCACGGAAGTCCCACGACTGTGTCCGTGATGACAATTCGGCGAACCTAGGCAGCTGCAGGCTTTGGGAGGAGGAGGCCACGATGGGTGCCACTCTTGACAGCTGCACATTGTTGGCAACGCCTAGCCTGGGCCAACCAACACTTGACAGCTGTATCGGGCCGATGATCGTGTCCATGTCTGGTGCAGATCAAATGAACCCATGGACCCCACTTGTCAGGTGAGGACCACTCAGGCATGTGGAGGTTCCATACTGTCTGGGGTGTTTTCTCGTGGCATGCAATAGGTCCATTGGTACATCCGACATCCACCCTGCGTGCTACTTCCTACGTCGATCTGCTTGGGGATCACCTTCATGAACTGTTTTTACCCCGTGGAACAGCATCTTCCAGCAAGATAATCCGCCCCCACACAAGGGCTATGAGACATGGCTGTGGCTGAAGGAACATGCTACCGACTTCACGACTATGATTTGGCTTCCACGTACCCCAGATTGCAATTCCATTGAACATTTGTGGGACGTCATCGAACGATCTGTCAGGTCATCACCAACACAACTGGTAAATGCATCATCGTTATGGAGTGCAGTGGAGGTGGCATGGTTTGCAGTACCTGTGGATGGGTTCCGGGGACTGGTAGACTGTCTTCCACAATGGGTCGCCGCCGTTATATGGGCCAGAGGGGGCCCAATACGTTATTAGGCAGATATGCCATGACTTTTGGTGAGTGAGTGTATGCGGTAATTTATTTTTTCCCCGCTCTAGAAAAAATTCCCGTCATGTATTAAGGCATTCCCAAAATTTCATGATTTTTTTATTAATAGTTTTTTGCTGTAGTAAGCTACAAAATATTAATTTTAATTTGATATACCCTATATTTAACAGAAAATAAACAGGAAATAGGTAAAAATGATTATCACCATTCAAAACTTACCATTAAATGCCAACTGATAAGGATTCTGCTTAAATTTTCCCTTTTGTAAAAGTGATCCTCTCAGAATAACAAATCCTATGACTTAAAGAGAAAAAAAAACATTTAAATTTTCTTTCCGAATTAAATATACCGTATTTCTCTGAATAATAGTCGCCCCGTTTTATCACTGCCCTCAAATAGATGCCACACCCCAAAAAGTTAAACTGAAATAAATACCACCATCAAACAAACGCCGCAGCTTTTATTATTGGATAATTAATTACCAATTTCTTATTATTTTAAGATAAATGTAAGGTATTTTTATTAAGAAAACAAATAGAAATTTTAAATATTTACCCATAAATTTAAAGAAAAAATAAAAAACGAAGCTAGAACGTGACATAAATCACATTGAAAGCATTTAACACCACCCTCAAAGAAATACGGTACTTTATTTTGATTGGCTTTTTTTTCTAATTATACACAAAAAATTTAAAATCTTCTAATTTTGTAAGAGAAATTACCAATAAGCACAAAAATTTACATTTCCTGGCCACTTAATTGCTTGGTCAAAGTCAACTAGAAAAGCAGGCCCTGAAACTCAAGTCACCTGACCATCTTAATCCGAACAACGGTGTAACCTTCATTGTTTTCAACAAGCGAAAACATACTGATTAGTAAAATCCAAGATGGAAACAACAGATGCTTGGACTAAGATGGTCAGGTGACTTTTGAGTTTCAGGAACTGTCTCTCTTGTAGGCCTTGCTTTATGGTTTGCGAAATGATTCATCCAACAATTTAGAATGCCACATGGCCAGACAATGGAGACAAATATAGCAAAACAACCTTCCTACTATCAAAGGAAATCTGATAAATCTTCAGCTCTTTGAAAAAGCACTTCTTGCCGCTATGTTCCAATTCTGTTTAACCATCCAAACAGAAATCTACAGCAGAGATGGCATCTCCCAGTCTGAAATTGCCCCCTCAGATGTTTATCAGATTTGGCAGCAAATGATAATCAGAGGAAGCCAGGGCAGGGGAATAAGGCGGACATTTTCCAGTTCGCAAAAAATTCACAAAGTTTCTCCTTCAGCTTGGAAGAATTATGCTTGCATTTTTTTGGGATATGCAAGGCATCCTACTCGCAGAGTTCCTGCTTCGTGGGTCAACCATCAAGGCCATTGTCTATTGTGAAATGTTGACTCAACTGCGGCATGCTATTCAAGAGAGCAACCAGAAAGAGGAAACAACGTTCCACTTCTTCATGATAATTCACACCCGCATATGGCCAACGTCGTCGAAGCAAAACTAGTCCGTTTCGGTTGGGAGGTTCTGGACCACCCAGCCTATAATCCAGAATTAGCACCCTCGGACTACCACCTCTTTGGTCCCATAAAGAGATTTCTGGATGGTCAGGGGTTTGAGACCGATGGTGAACTCAAATCTGCTGTGCACCATTGGCTGTATTCACAACCGAGTAAGTTCTATGATTAGGGTATTTTGAAACTGGTGCAGCGTTGGGGTAATGCCTAAATCGTCAAGGTGCCTATATTGGAAAAGTAGAAAAACACGTGTAGTTTCAGCTGCACTTAGTTGTTTACCGTATGTTTTGCAAATTTCTTTGAAAAATAAATAGGGTTACTTTCTGTTATCTCCTCAGAACAACATTTAAGCCACCACATGCTCAAGCTTCTGAATGGCATTCAATAATTCCGTGTGTATTAGGCTGAGAGCTTCTTAATGTCCAACAACTCATGGATTATGTCACTTGAGAATTTGTTCATGAGAAATCCCCATGGTCTTTGTTATTGGCTTGATGACATTCGTCAATCTGCCACAATCATGTTGTAAACAGCATCCTTGTGTTCAGGATTAGTGACCATCCAGTACAATCTTCATTGTCAATGCTGAACTATTCCATCTTAAATGCGCTATTACGCTTGATGTTTTTGTATGAACATTTAAGCACTCAGTCTTGATAGTGCTGTAAAAAACGGATGCAACTACTTTATTCCTCAGACACATTTCAAATACCATACTAAGGAAAATCCACTCGTGTTTTCTAAATGTATTCAAAATATCTAGGGCGAATGACTTATCAAAACCTCCTCATACAACCTACAGCAAGAATGAGGAAAACAAATGGTCCAATGAATTCTAAACAAGGCATGATAGTAGGCACCCGACAAATTGAAATAGCAAGTAGAAATGACTATTCTGAACTTTTCATGTACCACAGTTTCAATGACCAAGAATGGTGCAACAAATGGAAAACTTTACTCAATGACAGTCCTTCAGGCAAAAAAACTCATTGATGAGAGGTCTGTGGAGAATGGCTAAGATTATCCAAGCAAGAAGGTGATCTTAATTAGCAAAGTTTTGTGAGACTTCAATACTGGCATGAAAAAACATGTACCAGAACACATCACCAGGACAATTTGTCATGGCTGGACTACAACAGCTGACAGGCCCCATGGATACAGTTATTACCAAAGACGAACATAAAAACATACTTTCTATAGGCACAGGAGCAGCAGCATAGGATCAATGACTACAGGAAAAAGGTTGCTTGGTGGATGAGTCAGTTCATGCTCACAAGGGGACATTAGGACCTCGGAATTTTAGTTTAATACGAGACTTCGTATAGTTGTAGTGTAACTTTAGGATGTTAATATACTTAAATATTAAGGTGCACTGATCAGCCAATTTTGAAAAAAAGACGGTTTAAAGTTTCAAGCACCATATATAAGGGAAAGTTTTCCTCTTTGATTGAAAGTGATCCGATAGCTCAGACGACAGCGTGGTTGCTACTCACAAATCAAATTATTAGTATGAAATGGCGGGTTCGAATCCCAGTTGTAACAATTTTTTTTTCTTTACCCAAATAATTATTCAATATATTATATTTACAAATTTATTTGTGACAACCAACTTTTTTTTTCTAGCTTCAACAAAACGGTCATAAGTCCAGGAATCAATAATTGAATATTTATCAAACATATTTCCACCTTTTTTTACTTCTTTTTCCCACTGGGATAAATATTCCATCTTTTTCAAATGTCAAAATACTTTCTTTTTCAAAGTTTGCAAGGTCCACGTAGGATGTACTTTGGCAATATTAATAACTTTTATAGTTCAAAGGAACATACTCTATTTCTCTGCTCTTTGTCTCTTCTGGTTCATAATCGTCCGATGAAAGATCTTCAATTTCTTGACAAGATACTAGTTCACAATCTTCATTCACATGAATCAATGCCTCTTCATTTACAAATATTTTTTCATCCAGCATTTCTAATGTAAGTTGCTGTCCCATCATCATAGCTTCGTGAGAAATTATAGTTGACGATTTTGATGCAATCATATTATTTTCATGGAGCAATAATTCAAAATATACTACTGCATCCTTCAATCGCAATTTCGAAACTTTGCTGTTCATATATTCGTCAATTTTCTCTTCAATCCCTGAAGAGGCAGCAAATTCTCCGCTCTCCATTTTCACAGAAAAACGTTTTTATTAACTGTTTTATGATTAAAAAACTATTATTGTTTCACAATTAAAAACTGCTTATTTTTGTAACGGCTTGGCAAACCTCCGCTCATACTTGACGAAAGCCAGTGGCGCGAGAAAGATCTAGAACATTCCAAACCTCTTCTCACGTGCCTCTCTGCGCTCTGCCTACCTTGTGCACTATTTGATAAATATGTCAGGTAGCCTCGAAATAATTTTTTTTAATAAAATAAATAGTTATTGCTTTTAAAATGTTGATTCTATACAAAATATTTTGCAGAAAATACTTTATTACTCTGTAGACACTTGTAACAATAAAAATAAGTATAATAATTTTGAGAAAAGGAAAATTTTGTGAAAAAAGTTGGTTGTCACAAATAAATTTGTAAATCTTTCTACATATATAAAGAAGGATGTTTGTTTGTGGGTTTGTTTGTTTGTTTTTTATACTAATCTACAGTTTTATTCCGATCTTGATAAAATTTCGCATACATGACCTTCAAAGCATGAGGAAGGTCACTGTCTACCTCAGATTTCGAAAAAATAATAATTATTGATAAAAAATCGATATTCATGGTTATGGCAGGGCATATTAATGAGAAATATCTCAAGACCAACAATGCAAATAAAAGTTTGTGCAACAATAGGTATCAACAATGGTGTCAACACGCAATGCACCAACACTATGCAAGGATTAACAATATATGTCTCATGACCAACAATGCAAGGCAAAGTTTGTGCAATATAGAATTCAATGCATAGAATTCCTGTTATTCAGGCTTTTCTTAGAAAAGAGAATCCTTAGTACCTAACAATTTCTTGAAAATCTGTAAAAAATGATCAGTAACTGGAGATAATGAGTTAGCAGACTATTGAGAAAGAGTGAAAGACGATACAGGAAGCACTCCTTTAGCTCTGTGCTGTATTGAGCAAATGCTAAGCAAGTAAATAGAAGAATCGGCGACTGCTATACTACACAAAGTGATGAATGGCCAATTTTTGCTTCAAGACATCGAAAGAAGAAAGGAAATTGCAACAACATCAAGTGTACATCTAAAGTAAGATTACGTGAGTAAAAAATTATTTAGACTAGAAGGCATCCTTGGAGAAGTCCATCCATTGTGAGCCTTTAAAATTTTTTTTTTTTTTTCGGTAAATCAAGTCCCGGTATATCATCTAGAATGGATTTTTTCAGTGAAGAGGTAAATTCCTGTCTTTCGGGTTTTTCTTAGAATGGATAGTCCCTTCGCTCTATATTGTAGTGATTGAGTTATTATTTAACCAATTTGTCGGTTTAATTTAGCTTTTTGAGGTTGTTCTGTTTACCTACAAGCGTAATTATCCCCGGCAACGCCGGGTCCTCTGCTAGTATAATATATTGAATAATTATTTGGGTAAAGAAAAAAAAATTGTTACAACTGGGGTTCGAACCTGCCACCTCGCACTAATAATTTGATTTGTGAGTAGTAACCACGCTACCGTCTGAGCTATCGGATCACTTATAACCAAAGAGGAAAACTTTCCCTTATATATGGTGCTCAAAACTTTAAACCGTCTCTTTTTCAAAATTGGCTGATCAGCACGCCTTAATATTTAAGTATATTAACATCCTAAAGGTACACTACAACTATACGAAGTCTCGTATTAAGCTAAAATTCCAAGGTCGTAATGTCCCCTTGTCAGTAATGTTGATGCCAGTATCAGCACAAATCTATGGATCCTTCATACATGATGATCACTTTGCAAAATAGCAGGGACTATGCATGAGAAACCTTTTCCTGGTATGGCCAGGGTCTCTTGCTAGCCCTATATGTATGTGTGAATGTCATAGTTTACTAAACATCATGTTCATGGTCACCATGTATCCTGTGCCATAAGGCTATTTCGAACAGGACAATGCGCCAGTGCACAGAGCTTACGTCACTATGGTATAGTTTCAGGAACATGTCAGCAGCCCCCCCCCCCCAAGCAGGATTGGGCCAGACAGTGCCCGAATCTGAATCCTATCAAGGATGGAATGATCTAGAGCAAGAGGTATGACCTCTGTCGAATCTCCAGGAAATGCATGACAAACTCATATCTGCATCATACTACTTATATCCCCAACATTATCAGCATCTTGTTAAATCCATGACTAGATAAATGGAAGGCTAAAGATGGCTCCATTTGCTATTAGCTAGTGTATCTAATCAAGTGTCTGGGCAGTGAACAATGGTGGCAATTGAAAAATGAATACCCAGGAGGAGTGATACCACATGGATGATTTTACACAGGTAAAAGTTATACAGGATCATTGGCATATGAACAAATTTTTCAAGATTGTGGCGAGGGATCAGATGGTCTTGAAAAGTTTATAAAGGAGTCTGCCAGAGCATTACGAAACTAAACCTAACTAAACATCCTGGTTTCGGTTGTCCAGTACTGCTAAAGATCGTGGAACATGCATGGAAGGTGTAACACTGCCCATGAAAAGGCAGGATTATTTGCCTACAGACATAGTTCAGAAAAGCACAAACTTTCTGTTGAACGTGAGGATAGGTGCATTAGAAGAGTGGCTCTAGCAGACCAAACAGTCACGTCCACTCATATCAGTCACGGTCACACCAGATCTGTCAAGTCAGACCATCTGTAATTGTCTCCTGGAAACATGACTGTGGTCAAGGGTTCCTTTGTCGAGACAGATGTGCCTCCAATGGTGCCAAAAACAGCTAGCTTGGATGAATGAATGGAGGTTGGTGGAGTTAAGTGATAAAAGTCATTTCTGTCTGGGAATTAGTAACAGTCATATACATGATTGTCTAAGACTATGTGAGAGGGACATTCCTTTTATGTATACACCTTCAACATAACCAGCCCCTTTCTGGGATAATGGTATGGGATGCTGTGTCTTTCAACATTCACTCAGGTCTGTGTTTGTGGAGGGGACACTAAATGCTGCATCCGACATCAAGAACATTATCCAGCTCAACCTGAACCTTTTTTTGAGGGAATGGGAAACATGCACCTTCTAGCAAGACAATGTCCATCCACAAGCAGCTCGTGTAATTCAACATGCTCAATAGCGTGTCTGTTAACTTCCCTGGCCAATCGTGTCATCCGTGCTCATCAACTCTTGCCTATGACTCTTGCTTAGTTATGCCTACATGTGAAACGAGCATGGAATGACGTTCCTTAAGATTATATTCATAAGCTGTATGATCGAATGCATGTATCTTCAATAAACAAATGTTATATATGGATGCTCTACTTGATCATAACATTGTTTCATTCGCAGGACTCTCAACATAATAAAATCATCCCTTCTGGGTGTTCAATTTTCATTTGCACCAGTGTATATTTACATTGCTTAAAAGTAAAACCTGTAACAATTGTACTCACAATACAAAATTAAGGGCATCAACAAATATCCAATTGAGCACTTGGGACTGAAAGTCAATAAATAATTGAGAGGTACAGTAAAAAAAAAAGGGACGAATGTTAAATTTCCAAATACAAGCATGAATCCAACGCCTTCACTAGTGAAATCCCAAGTTGACAGCATCATTTCCTAAAAAATTAAAAGAAAGATTAATTTTTAGACTGATTGATGTTGAAAGCAAATTTAATTGAAACAGTCTATCCCTTACTTCATGCCAAACGTAAAACAATATGAGGAGCAACTGAAAGGCTGCCACGAGTAAAAGGTTCGGATGAACATTATTTTTTATTACTAAATCTTCCCAAACAAATCCTACTATGATAATTGCCTGTAAAAAAAATTTTGATGCATAAACATTCATGTTTTTCTAATTAAAAATTAAAGATTTTTAAGAAAATAAGAATTTTTTATGCCTAAAATACAAGGTAAGCCTCAGGTTAAACCTTAACTCCAGAAATAATTTTGCTAAACCATTTGTTATTTTAAATCTTATATATTCAATTATATTTAAATGAGCAAAACCCATAATTAGAAAAATATGTTGATTGTTCCTTTATTATACTGTGATGAATTGTTTGTCATTTTGGTTATGATTGTTTGTATAATTTTTCCTTACAAGCTATCTTATTACGTTATAAAACTTAGCTACTTGATTTTGTAAGTTGAAACAATTTTTTATCTGTAAGATCTTTGTTGTACACTGAGTGACCAAAAGTCACGGGAAAGATTGTCCCATTTAAAGATGTGCCCTGTATGATTCCCGAATGTTGCAGCCAAATGAGGTGTATGGCACTAGTGTAGACACGATATCTGAGCAGTCTGTTACAGACAGGTGTGTAGCGATCATGGCAGCACGTCACAGTTAACAGACTTTTAACATGAGATGATAATTGGTGCAAGAGGTATGGGTCACAGCATATCAGAGATTACACAAGAATTCAGGTTCCCAAGGTCAACAGTGTCTAGGATGGATCTTCAATATCACAGAGAAATGTTTCCACATGCGTAAACCGCCGCAAGTGTTTGATGAATGGACGTCATGTCACCTCAGTAGAGCCATGCGGGGTGATCGATGGGCTACTGTGAGTCAGATCACTGCCGATTTGAGTGTGGGGCATCAAGAACCCATTTCTACCAGGACCATACGGAGACAAATGCATCACATAGGCTTCAGCAGCCGACGACCGGCTCGTGTCCCTTTGCTCACACCTCGACACTGAGCTCAACGATTGGCATGGGCCCGCAAAAAATCATCACTGGGCCATGGAACAGTGGCGGCGTGTAGCATGGTTAGATCAATCCCGGTTTCAGTTGTAGTGAGGTGATGGGCGTGTGAGAGTGTGGCATATGCCCCATGAAGCTATAGATTCTGCGTGTCAACAAGGTTGTGTCAGGCAAGAGTGTGGCTCAGTTATGATCAGTGTTCATTTATGCGTGGGTCAGTATCTCTCCAGAGCGATTCCAACACCTCATAGAGTCCATGCCTCGATGTGTTACTGCAGTTTTGAGAGCTTGTGGAGGGGCGACTCACTATTAACATCACATCCAGTGCCTTCCCATGACTTATGGCCATTCAGTTTATTACTAGTCGTTTTGGAAAAAAAAAAGAAAAAGAAAAAAAAGAAAAAAAAAAAGGGAGAACGAGATTGTGATCCTTCTAGTGAAGCAGTCTCTCAGAAAACAAGCCACAGAGCAATGAGTATGAGGAATATAAAGCTCTCCTATGTTGATGAATGACATTGGTATCAAGCATATACAATGGCATAATTTGTCTAGCATTGATCTTAGTCAAAACTATCAAAAATACCGTCAACGCAAACATTGGGAAAATAGAACATGGACATCTTAAGTTACTTTTCAAGTTTGTGCATGAAGATTTCTGCAAAACTAGGACTTGAACGTGGTTCCCACATGCATAAAAACAATGGCAGAAACCACAAAGCAGAAAAAATTTATGACATCACGAAAGTCCCTCTTCCCAACTGAAAATTTCTGTTTTTTGGAATTGGGCTAATAAGGGACCCCCACGAAGGTACACACAACACACTCTTATTTTGCGCGCAACATAGTAAGCGATGGCATTGTGCAGCAGTAGTAGTGTTTCGTTCAAATCTTAAGTGAACAGTTGAAAAAACATGGCGATAGGGAGGAAAGAAAATCGTTAACCGCACTTGCCAAAGAATTGCAGTTACGGTATTGTTAATAAGCATAAAACCTTAATTTTGCTGTACAATTATTCGTCTAGAAATAATATATAAGAAGAGGTAAGCATCCATGAATATTATTTTTATTTAAAATTATAAAGCACCATGATAAATATCCCCTCACCAACACATCACTTGACAGCCTTACTCTTGTTTCACATGATGCCAGACTCAGAAAATTTGTGAAGATTACCGAATTAATTAATTAAATGAAATAATAAATTAAGGTAATAGTTATTAATTACTATACAGAGTTTTTTTTCTTTCTGGAAGGCAATTAGCTAATTTTAATAATCTATTTTTAAAAACTAAGAAAAAAAGAAATTAAACTGGAGCTAACTCCAAACATCAGGTAAATGATATTAATTAAAAAATGGATGAAAAAATTTTGCGTCCTTGATTCGAACCAGGAACCTCGACTGTCATGGTCGAAGCCTCTACCAATTGGGCTATCACAGACACTTGTACAGCCATGATGACACTAACAAGGGAATCCCTCGAACATGTATATCATAGAATTCCACCAAATTGAAATATGTTACTCATCTGAAGCTACTATAGATGCTTGCAAAATAAGAGTGTGAAATATTGTTTCTTTCAAAATAAACCGCGAAAACGAAAAAATTTGAGCACACACAGCTATACAAGGACTCCATTGTTAAAGCGGATAGGCTATGTGGGATTCCCTTGTAAGTGTCGTAAAGACAACCAAGTTGTCAAAATGGAAAACCCAATAGCAGGTGGAAATCCGGTTCTTAGATCCATTCAAGTTTGCAGAATTTTTCCATCCATTTTCTAATTAACATCATTTACCTGATATTTAGAGTTAGCTCTAGTTTAATTTCTTTATTTCTTATTGTGTGTTTATCAAATTATCTGATGGTTTGGATAGGGAAAATTCACGATCTGTGAACTGGGTGCCCTGTTGTCTTTAAGACACTTAGTGACAGCATGGTTGTACAAGTAAGAGTCTGCAATAGCCCAATTGGTAGAGGCATCGACCATGACAGTTCAAGTTTGTGGTTCGAATCCATTTTCTAATTACTGTAATATCATTTTAAAACTAATTTTGTTAGAAACTTTCTAATCCATTCAAATGTCATCTGCTGCTACTTTCATTCCTTTCATGTGAAGTGATTTGTGCTTATTGGCAAGTAGTGGAAGAAAGAAGTTCCAGCAAACACCTTAATACACACATACGGCCTTAACAATGGAGTCTTTGAACGGCTATGTGTGCTCAAATTTCTTTTGTTTTCGCGGTTTATTTTAAAAGAAACAAAATTTAGTGGTTTCTTATTTTCGAGCATCAATAGTAGTTTTATATGAGTAACATATTTCAATTTAGTGTGAATCTGTAAAGTACACCTTGCTGGGGTTCCTTTGCAAGTTCAATTTTCATATTGGTCTTGGTGGCTCAGTGGTTGCATGATCGCCTCTATGCCCAAGCACAATGAGGATTTTTTCAGGGAGAAAATCCTGAGATCACACACTTCCTTTGGAAAAGAAGTAAAACTACTGGTCCCGTGTAGTTGCTCAGCCAATAGAAAACAGTCTCTGCATTGATTGATTGATTGATTGATTGATTGATTGATTGATTGATTGATTGATGCCTGCCTGCCTGCCTGCCTGCCTGCCGTTACGCACAGTTAGGGGACACCAAAACAAACAGTTTTTACTAGTGATGTCAAGATCCGGATATCCGGATCTTTTTTTCGGACCTAGGCCTGAGATCCGAGATCCGGATCTTGGTCAGAAATCCGAGATCTGAGATCCGGATCTTGGATCCGAGATCCGAAATTCGGATCCTATATCAGGAAATTGTGTATATGCAAACTTTTTCTGAAAGCAGTTTATAAATGCTTTTATTAAGTGATAGCCTAGTCCTCTTAAGTCCTAATTAGTCTTAATACGCATCCAGCGAAAGGATCCGAAATCCAGATCCGATATTCGAGATCCGAAATCCGGATATTTCTAGATCCAAATCCGGATATTTTCAGATCCGGATCAGAGATCCAGATCCAACGGACATCACTAGTTTTTACCATAGCATGGGGCGTCGGAACCGTACCATTGTCCAGCTATGGGGGAGAGAAGTGATCACACTGGTAAATTATGATAAAGAACGTGCATGAAAAAAATCTAGTACTCTTTACTGATGAGGCAACATTTACCAGAGACGGGGTGTTCAACATACACACAATGCACATTTATGGTCTGAAGACAATCCACGAGGCAAGGTTACCCATGCAAATCAGCATTGGTTCAGTGTCAATATTTGGACTGAGATTGTTGGCAGGGTTCTCCCCAGGGCCTTTTGAACAGGCGTGCCGGCCGGCTGATTTTGGTGACTGTCCGGCTGAATACACGAAACAGTGCACACCACTGCATAATTTTTATACGTTTTTAATTTTTGTCCGCCCGGCTATTTTATCTTTCCTCCCAGCTGATAAAATTTTCTGGGGAGAACAGTGCTTGGTGATGTACTGGTTGGCCCATACATTCTACCAGTTCGCCTCAGTGAACATAGCCACCTTCACTTTATCGTTGATGTGCTGCTCAAGCTCCTGGAGGATGTATCATTGGATATTCTGAAACAGATCTGGTTCCAACATGATGGGACACCTGCACACTTCACCCGTCTTGTGTGTGACCATCTTAATGACACATTCGGTAATTGTTGGATTGGTAGAGGTGGACCAGTTGCATGGTCTCCCAGGTCACCAGATCTTATTCCCCTTGACTTCTTCTTGTGGGGTCACATGAAGGCACTCATCTATCGCACACCTGTAAATGCCAGGACTTTGGCAACAAACAGGGGTCGATGATGAAATGCATGTATCGAAATGGCTGGTGGAAACTTTGAGCAACTTTTGTAAGCGTTGTTTTCATGTGATATAAACTAATTGATATCAGGTTGAGTTTTCTCATTTGCATGTTACATTACTTCTCTCCCCCATAGCCGGACAATGGTAGGGTTCCAACCCCCCTATGCTATGTTAAAAATGTTTGTTTTGGTTCCCTTAACGGTGTGTAACATTTGGTAACTACCTTTAGAAACACCTTGTATATTTATTACACAATTGATTGATAAAGAATGAACGAACTGTGTATTGTGTGCAGTTGAGGCCGACCGTTTAGATCAATCGACTACTTCAGTGTAAAATCACAACAAGAGATGATGTTTGGATAGTGTACTTCTGCTGTCTCATCCATTTGAGTTTCTGCCATGTGAGACACTTCCAGGAGCAGAATGTAAAAGAGGAGAAAAAAATACACCCTGGTTTCTGCTCTCTTGTTTTCTGCTTGTGGGAACAGAAACCCACAAGCTTTAGGCAACCACCCATCAACGTGCCTGGAGCCATACAATAGTAGTTGCCTTCAAATTGAAAAAAAATTGTTATTTACACAGAGTTTGGTGAATTTGAGAATTTCACTAGCTAATGAATCAATAATATATTTTCTCCAGAAAGGCGATTTTATCCGGAATGGGTACGCTGGGGAATAACAAGGCAACATCAAATGACACGAAGATATGGTTGTCCAAAATGGAAACATCCTTGAGCTTCTTAATAAGGTCAATACTATTTTTAAAGGACAAATCTATGGAATCTAATTTAAGCTTATCGATTAAACAAGAAAGGAATTTGGAGATAAGTCGGGGAATTCATATTATTGGACACAATGGGGCGCATGTGTTTACCAGACTTATGGATTCCGGGGAGGGGGCATAATTTGGGATTGGAGACTGCAAGATTACAACCAATAGAAGAATTGATTAAACTGGAAGAAAAACTCAATGAGGACAAGGTGTTTTTTCTTTCTTCATTACAACTATTCACAGTTACTTAGATTTCAACTTTCATGTGATGTATTTAATGAACATTTTAAAATTCAACATAAATGTTTTTGAAATATCTTTAAATACAATATAAATGCCTATAAAGCACAGATCCAGATACAGGGGAATTCAAAAAGGACTTCACAACTTCAAAATCAAATACATGTAGAAATTTATTCAAATAATGTACAGAATCTATTAAGCTGTTATTTTAGAGCAAAATCCATCAAGTTTGCCTTGCATCAAATGAAGTCATCGAAAGCATTATCACCATTACATTCAAAACAACTACTTTCACTGGTGCAGAACATGCTTGCCATGTCCTTTCGTTTCATGAAACGAACTCTGCTACTGCAGTCCAATGAAATTTTCGTATGTGTGGTAAGGATCTTCCAAGTAGCCCTACAATTTACTCTTGGCACCAAACTTCTGTTGAGACTAGTTGTTCTGCATGGCATGCAAGATCATTAAGTTGCCCAATCCTGCTGCTGCGGAACAACTCCGAGAAATCTTTGCCATAAATCAATTTGACACAATTCTCGTTAGATTGGCATAGTATAACCAACCGTTTGATGCGGATTACATTTAAGTTTGAAGCCTTACAAATTGATCATGGTACAAGCAGTAAGTGATGCAGATAAAGTCGCTCAGCACCAATTGTGTAGAGAAATGCTGGATTGACTAGGATATAATGAGACATTCCTGAACATAATCATTAGGCGAGTCAAGGTAAATAAACACAACAGCAGAAATTTGGAGTGAAAACTGCACAAAAGGCAAAAAATCCATGTGGCATGTTCAATGAAAGCCCAAAAATGAATACTTTTTATGCCCTCAGCAAATTTAAAGTGTATGGCCCTTTTACTTTTCATGGAGAAAACCATAAATGGGGTACTGTGTATTCGTACACACTTGAAAATTTCCTCACTCCGCATTAGACAAAGTATGGCCAAATCTTCACTATCAGCAGAAAAGAAGCATCACCTCGCTTCAGCATCCAAGTCAATAGATGAAAGGCCAATCGTATGGCGACCTCACTCTCCTGCTGATCTGACCCCTTCCCGAGTTTTTCATATGGGGTTTCATTAAAGATTGAGTGTTTGTTACACCTTCACCTGCAGAGCTTAGAAATCAAATTCACATTAAATTTGCAGAGGTATAGGCTTGTGTTTGGAAGGAAATTACTTCAGATTGGATATTTGCATATCATGAATGGAAGTAATACTGAACCAAGGAGACAGTTTGATAAAAAAAAAAAAAAAAAAAAAAAGTTTTGCTCTAAAATTACACCTCAACCGATTTTATACATTATCTGAATAAATTTCTATTTGCTTGTAAATTTGTAAAGTCCTTGTTTGAATCACCCTGTATAAGACAATCAATTTTTAGATCAACATTCCTCCCTTTATTTACACATGCAGAAAATGTACTGACTGTCTGGCCCACTATAATTGATCTCAAATTCATTGATGTCATAGCAACCTTGGATCTCATTATTAGCATTAATATATTTATAATTTTAAAGTAAGGATCTCCTTCTGGATTTAATATGCATTTAAAACAACATACCCATGAAAAAACGCCTAAATTTCCATCTAAGAGTATTTTCAAATCAAGATTGCCTAGACGAGGATTCAGTTCACGGCCCATGAAGTAATCGATGAAAAAATTACCTAATTGGAAACAATTTAAATTATTATATTCACTTTAAGAAAAAAAAATAAACCATTTCAATTGTTTCTTATGAATAATTGTGTCATAAAATATTATAAAGAGAATTTCGTTTCCTGCAGACAAATCAAATTCGTTTAATTTTTTTTACCTTTGCTTTATGATATCAGGTATGGTCAACAAATAACGACCAAACAGAAGGAGGGAACCTCTAATCCACAACGAGATTTGAAATACTGGATATGTATTTTGGCTACCAAGTTGTTATCTTCAGCGATGAGAGACAAAAATCAACTCGGTTAAGACAAAAGACGGATTAAAGGTTCCCTCCCCGTTTTGGTTGTTCCATTCCACATTTTTGCTTAATTTTTGTTTTAATAAATGAAGGATATTTCACAGTGATTATTTAATGAAACTCAGAAGTATAGTCTACAACTGTTTAGGCATTTATCCCATTGTGAGACTAGTCGCAGAATGCCATGCTCGTAGAAATCCTTTAGCTGCTGTTTGCACCAATTGCACACGCACTCCTTGACTTCATCATCCTTTGAAACCATTGTCACCGCAGTACTTTTTTGAGCTCGTAGAAGATATGGAAATCACATGGGGACAGATCTGAACTATATGGTGGGTGGCTCAGGACTTCCCACTTGAACTTCTGCAGACGTTCCTTTGTTGCATTGGCTGTGTGTGTTTAGGGATGTCGTGTAACAGGATGACACCATGAGAAAGTTTACAAGATCAGGGTTCTCCCCAGGCCCTTTTTAACGGGTGCGCCGCCCGGCTGATTTTGGCGTCCGCCCGGCTGATTTTGGCGTCCGCCCGGCTATAGAATACACGAAAAACTGCACAACACTGCCTAATATTTTATTTGTTTTTATTTTTAATTTTTGTCCGCCCAGTTATTTTTAGCTTACCGCCCACCTGATAAAATTTTCTGGGGAGAACACTGAAGATGTTTCGATGCGAATGCCTTCCTGAGCTTCGTTAACGTTTCACAATACTGCTAAGTATTGATCATAGCTCCATTATGCTGGTTCATTATCATCCTTTGCTCAGTCCTTGCCAGACACATAATGCCATCTAGTGAGAGAAACGCACACAGATCATTTTCGTTATCCCAGCAACTATGTTTCAGGCCCATCTCCATGTTAGTTTTGTGCAACAGTTCAGGCCCATCTTCCATAGTTTTGGTGCAATATCCTCTGCCTCGTTACTTACTGACTGTACCTCGTACAATAGAGTCCATTTACGCAAGTTCATAAGGTCATTACCTTATCCATATTAAATAAAAATAGATATTAATACATTAACCTAGGAATTCTCAACTTTTTTTTTTTTGGTTGTGGAATACTTTTTAATGATCAAAATATTTACAGGACCTAAATAAGCACAAGTAATTTATTTTCAGTATTGCATTAGTAGTAATTCAAGCAAAAATTAGAAACAGATTATAACATATTTCTACAGAAGCATATTACTGTACATTCACTTTAGCAGAATGCTGATTGTAAATTGTAATAAAGCAATGGTCTAACTTGCAACCTATATAAATTCTTATCAAGATGTTTTCAAATTAAATCTAGTTAGTGAATCTATGATATTATGGGAATGAAATTAAAGGTACTAGGTAACCACTAAAGTTCTTGCTGTTTTTAATTCCAGAAAACAAAATGATGTACACACAAAGTAGAGTATCGCTAGTACTCAAACTTGTGTCTAGCAGCTTCTTCCAATGTGTCTCCAGTTGATCAATCCCCTAGCTGTAATACTTGCCAGTCTTGGACTCAAAGAAGTCCGTGAGTGCCTTTCGCAGGTCTGTATCACTGTGTAGGATTTTCCACGAAAAAGGTTGTCCAGAGAATGGAGAAAGTGATAATCCGTTGGGGCAAGATCTGGTGAGTAAGGTGGATGACACAAAGTTTCCCACCCAAGCCGCTCTATGGTTTCCCTGGCCATCCGCGCCATATGTAGCCAGGCATTGTCATGAAGGAAGAGTACCCCTTTACGATTCACCAACGCTGGCTCCTGCTGCTGCAATGTCTATTGCACACATTCTAACTGCTGGGAGTACAGGTCCCCAGTGATGGTTTGGTCAGTTGATAGCAGCTCATAGTGAACCATTTGGCGTCTAGTCCACCAGACACCATCAGACTACGGGGTTCATCAGAAAAGGCAAATTCTCCCGACCTGAATTTCTGGAACTAATGCCTTGCAGTGCGTTCATTCACAGCTCATCCCCAAACGCAAGACTCAGCGACTTGATGCTGCTGCTGACAAGCCCACCTTAAAGTCATAAAGCAAACAACACCGAACCATCTCCTTCGATACCTCCATTTGTCTTCACATTTGTCTGCACCAGATGTGATTGAAGTGAATGCCCAACAGCCCTGTATTTATAAAGGCTAACCTTCCTGCTCCCCCCCTGACAGATTTTGGACTACACTGTATACTCATTTGCATATCTTCTATCACTTCCTTTTATGGCAACCTAAAAACAGCAAGAACTTTTGTGGTTACCTAGTATAAACACACGTCAGAGAAAACAAAACCTTTTAATAATAATGCATTCTCAAAACATCAAAACAATGAACATGGCAAACAGGCTCATATTCCATGGTGTACAAAATACCCACAAGTTTGTATCAGGATCATACTTTCAGTTCTATGCAATCCTTCAAGAGTGAAATTTCCATTGGGATGTTCGTTATAAGCTTTAGTTGCCTGGTCTTGTACAACAGTGAATATGCCAATCGCAATCTCATAGCAACCACACTAGGCTTTCAGCTACATAGGAACCAAACAAAGACCTTCTTTCTGAAGTGGCCCAATCCCAATCCAGAAGTTAAAAATATAGGAACAATGACCCAGTACTTTATGGGCATGTTCGACAAGTGCACACTAAATGTATCTAGTGATGTCACTCAGTGTGAGCGGTGAAGTAAGTTTTGTGTGTCATGAAGAACAGGAAAGTGCATGAAAGTGGGATGTTCACCTCATCAGTACTACCACAAGTAGTATGCCTACTGCTCAAAGGGTTCTGCATATAACATGCCGAAATCGATCATTACACGGTATATATTCCAATGGCAATTTAAACGATACAACAGATATTATCATTATTATTATTTATCTTATTCTTTATCTTATTTGAAGGATAATATTTTCCACACAATACTTGAATGAATTTAAAATAAATAGTTCAAAATGAACTCAAGAATGATATTCGTTGACAGCTGATGAATATAGAAAAATGTTCCGCAACCCAACTGTTTTCTCTGAAACTGACAAATTGCTGCACTGGGGGATTGCTCGCCGAGCACTCCAGGACCTTGCTCTTCATCAATGGCTTCCTTGCAGTCCTGACATCAATCCATCGATTTTTTTTTTTTATAACTCGTACAGAGTGATGATTTTAACTGGGTTGGATTTTAAACTTTCAACTGTTATGTTTGATTTCCGATAACAAGGTTGTACTTTTTTTTTCTTTTAATAGCCCTGCAAAGTTGGGATATTCATTTATGTACACCCTGTATACAAACAAGCATTAAAAATGGTAAAGAGGAAATGTACCTTTTTGGAGTTTAGTGAATAAAAATTATTTGGATGATTTATTACAAATTGATCTTGCCTTTAATGTAATCTGATAAGGGTCAGCAATTGTGGATCACACTTGTGTTGTAGTAAAATTTTCTTTCCGTATTTTTTTCATGGAATTTGCATGTTTTATTTCAGCCTCTTATTGTTAATTTTTTATTTTTCTGCTTTAGGGTTATTTCCTTGGTTAGCAGTCATGCTTTAACAATGTTTTTCCGTTCCATATTTGTTGTCTTATTTCCCTCGCATGGTGTGCCGTCTTCTCTTCAAGTCCGTGCCATTTTGTTGCGTTCGCGACTCCGAGATTCGCGGTTCGAAAAATTAATTTTTTTCTGACAGTGTGGTCAGCGATCCATCTTGAGGTGTTTGGAATCATGCAACTGCAAACCTGATAAGAGATTTTTTTTCCTAATTCCTTGTAGAGAATCTTTGTATGTGCTACCGTTTTTTAATGATTTTTGGAGCATTTTCTGGTCCTGTCCATCCGTCTTTTGACGTCGGGATGAGTTGTTTTGTGCCTCCTGTTCGGTTTGGCCATCAGAACCATGGCTCACAATTGGAACTAGGAACATTCGTCTCCAGTGATGCCACTAGGCAAACTCTGCGTGGCGCAGCGCCATGCTGCCCCTTGCCTCACCACGCTGCCCCTTCGGCGCTGCACAAACGCAAGAAACTGAAACAAATAAATGCCAACCGGAGCTTTATAAAGAAGGCGCACCTGGTGCCCTTACATTTTACGTGATAATATAAATACAGCTGCGGTGATCGGAGATCGTCGTATGTCAATTTACCGTGTGAATTTGCGCTTTGTAGTTGCCCAGAAGTAGCGCTTAAACCTTATTAGCATGTATCGAATGTTGTGGTGATGGCACTATTAGTTTACGTACAATAGAATAATGGTATCGGCGGTTCAGACGCGGAGATAGCACTCTTCAAGATGCACCTCCTCTGGTGGCAAATCATGATTTCAGATGGTGATCTATGCCAAGCCTTATGTGAATGTGCAGCTTATGTATTCATTGGAGGTTATCATTGTGGCGTGAGTGATTTAAAGCCTAAACATTTTAATCAAACTGCTACGTACATTCATTTAAAATATTAACTAACTCCATCAGTTTAGTTGGTAGCCGTGACGAGCTGTTTATCGCGTTACTCCTTGTGCTTTTTTTTTTTTTTATCCTCCGCGCTGACAAAAGTCGAGCCTTTTGTATTCGTGTGCGGTGGTTTACTGTGGTCACTTTACTGTCAAAACAAAGAGCTTCGTCCGCGAGAAGAAATATTCCTCAATAATCTTTCATGTTTAAATTAGCATCAATAAAATGTTGAGGAATATTACAGATCAACTGTATAAGGTATAAAGTTTAAAAATCTCAATGCAATCGTTATTTGCAATTTTATCCTGAAAAAATAATGCATAAATTGTTGAAAAATATACTTTAAAAACTATTGAGGACTGTACCATCAGATGATGTCTTTTCGTGGCATCACAAAGTAAGGAAGACATTAGCCTAGAAGAAATTAGAAAGCCTTAACGTGCCCTAATACGCATACAGATTCCGAAGTTAGCATTATGCCTTAAAAATAAATATGTAGGTCACTGAAATGCCCATGTACTTTTATTAACTTTAAAGCAAGAATTTAGCTGCATTCAGTGCCCCATTGCCTTCGAGCACGCCATGCTGCCCTTTGTTTCTGTAGCCATCACTGGTCTCATGTTTCTTTTCCTCGGATGCCACCATCCTGTTTTACTCATTGCTACGTGTGTTCGGTGCAAATGGAACTACGTCCAGTACTGCTTGATTAATTCTCTTTCACCATGATCAATCTCATCTTCATCACCACGAACGTCGCCATGTTGATCGGCCTCTTCCCAATAACTTCACCGTTTCTTGTGACTTTGCGTCATTTGTTTCGGAGCAGCTAGTCATCACTTTTTCATGTATGAATACAATCCTCGCCTGCGCGTAACCTTCTCCGATGAATTTACTGATTTTTCACCTTCAGAATGGAGCCTTTCGACCTACATCTGTGCCGTATAGCATTGCCTATTCCATATTAACTTTATTAACGTTCTAGTCTTATACCTTTTAGCCTAGTATTATTATAATTAGTTTCTTGTTATTTGCCCCTTCTTATGGTTTAATACTATACTTCATGCATTACCAGTGTGGTTTTGCATTTTTATTTGCTTTTCCAGTGCTCAGAAGACAGTGTTTTCTCCGTTTGCTGACTGAATTGATTCGTCTCTTCCTCACTACTTAGCCATCCCGGAACCCTTCAAGAAGTTTGGCGTGCATCTTCGTGGCTGCTTAATTTTATCTTCACCTTGGCATTTGTTTTCTTTTTGCCTCTGTGTAAACTAATTGTCTTTTTTGTTATTGTAATACCATTACGTTATTACTGGAGATTGTCTTAAGGTCTTTTGACCCTTTTATTTCCAAAAGAATCTTTACAACTTTACTTTACCTTGTATCTTCTCTTTTCCTCTGTTTAAATAAAAGATGTATTTGGAGTTAGTGTCAGGGTTTTCTAATTAATTATGTTACCTGCACCCATTGGATAAAGGAGTTTATTTTGAGTTCTCTATTATCTTGCTTAGCCCAGCATCGTGGGAAGGGGGCAGGCCTTCTGTATTTAAAGGTTTGTCGAGGTCTTGGGGTTAAGAGATTGCAAATTTCTTGCCATCTCCTGACCTGGCTCTAACAAACACAACAATACATCTATACATATACACATATACAGACACCCACACAAATAAGGCGTAATTATTCCAAATCTCAATCTTCACCATCAAATTTAATCTAGAAATTTCTCTATTTACTAAAGAATAAAATCATTATCATTGTTGTGAATTCCATTTAGAAAAATGCATGAAAGCAGCACAGTATGATGGGAAGTCAGTAAATAAGTTACAAATGGATATAGAAATGAAACAAATAAGAGTATCGACTTGAAAACTACTTTTATTTCTTCACAATCTCCCTGTACAATGAGTCACTTTATCCCAACGTTTCACAAGCCCCTCAACACCAGCAGCATAAAAATTTTTTAGCCTGCTATCTGAACCAGGCGGCGTATTCCCTTTATACAACTTGGGGCCAAACAAATGGAAGTCTCTTGGAGCAAGATAAGGGCTATATGGAGGATGCTCAAAAACTTCCGAGTTGTACTTTCGCAACATCTCAGTTGTCTTGTTGACAATATGAGAAGTTCTGGTTGCTTCCGTTGAATGACATTACACGAGGATGTTACAGTGGGAGTCGGAATTTACAGTTTACTCCTGCTGCCCGAATGTGAGCATCACTTTCCTGGCAATGAAGCTGTACAAAGGAAATTCACTGCCTATTCAGATAGCAGGCCAAAGAATTTTATGCTGCTAATTTTGAGGGGCTTATGAAACGATGGGACAAGTGCCTCATTGTGGGAGATTGTGAAGAAATAAAAGTAGTTTTCAAGTCAATACTCTTATTTGTTTCATTTCTATCTTACTTACTGACTTACCCTAGTAATTAACTTATTTTATTATTTATAATGAATGTTCACTACTTTGTAGTTTTATTTGAATGAAGAAAACTTTTTTTTTTTCCTATTTATATTTTAATCAAGTCTATTAAAAGTAGTTTTTAACAGTTCACTAGACATTAGAAACAGTTCACTAGACATTTTTTTTTTGAAACTTTAATGTTCAAGAATTGCTTGAAGACCAGTACACCATTTACCGATGCACTATCGAGTTATCCTAGTGACAACCAGAAATCTGGAGAAATCAGAATTCATAAAGCCTCTGACCCCATATGTTCTGAATGTACATCCTGGATTATATTGTTTTTATACTTTTTACAAAATCGGTAATTACGTACCTGTATTTCCATTTTCATTGGTAGGTGACTTTGAAGCTTTCACATATAAATAAAGCGAAGCAACATAAGAAAAAAGTGTCGTAACCACAATTAATGTCGTAAACTTATCATATAGATACTTGAAAGGAAAGCCGCTGTACAATAATCCTAAAGTGACTGTTAATGTTATGAGTAAGTTATAAAAGCCTAAAAAAATGAAAATAGCATAAGATTAATTAAAAGCATTACGCCAAGCTGAAAAAGAAATAAAGCTCTACAAAATTGATTTAGAATGCTCAAAAAGCATACACTTTAAATAAAAAAGTAATACACTTGTCTTCTTTTTGGATTCATAGTGGCCCACAGGGGACATAACACTCATTGTAGCTATTGGGTTGTTGTAAATATTAATTTATTTATTTATTTAATACAATACAGTAGTGCCCAGCCAGGTTTAGTATCGCCAAATGACCGACGTGTCAGGTTCCCCGTGGGCACAAAAATCCAACAACGATAACCCAATAATATGGGGAAAAAAAGACTAAAAAACAAAACACAAAAAAATGAGAAAGAAAGAAAATAGAAATTAACGGCTGTTAGTGTTAAGAGTATTAGAGAATTTTAGCTTCATTTTAAATAGATTACAGGAAGAAGGTTAAGGATAGGATCAGGCAAAAAGGACCACCATTCAACACCAATAAAGGAGACACATCTTTGATAATTACTACACATAAACAGGAGTCTGATTGAATTGGCTGAACGTGTGGAATATGAATGGAGGCTGTTATGAAAGTTAATAGTAAATGGAGACGAGAGGACTAAATGAGAGTTTATAACTTTATACACAAACATACAAAGTTGTAATATATAAACCTGATAAATGGTTAAAATAACCAACGCTGAAAAATAAGGGGTAACGGAATTAGGTTTGCATATTTCTAATAAGATTGTTATAAACCATTTTTGAAGCTTACATAAACGATCTAAATTGTATGCTGAAGCAGATCCCCAATATTGAATTCCATAACAGGAATGGATCAAAAATAGACAGGTAAATAGTTCAGACACGATATCATACCTATTTTTTTATTAAGACCTATCAAAACAATATGAGTGTGGAAGCTCCAAGATAAATCATGTGCTAAGTAAAGATCCAAATATTTAAATTCTGCAGTCCGAGAAATGGAGTGAATCTTAAGTTAACTGTATATCAATTTATTGTGTTGTTAAAAAATCATATAGGTGGAAGGATGGATCATAATACTGTCCCTATTAACTAAACAGGTGGTGGCCTTACAGTATAACAGAGGGACATCAGGAGTTCCAACTAGTTTTGCCATTTATTCCCGGCTTTGTCAAGGATATACAGCAAGAGGCATGCAAGCCTTTATATATACGGAACAGTGGTACAAGTTAAGCAATGAGCGTAAATACATACAAGAACCAATAGGATATAAAGCAAGGGGGCCAATGAGTTCAAAAAGGACGTAATGGCCAGTAGAATAAAATAGAATAAATACAAAATTTTTTTTTAAGATACACAAAATAGAAGTTATACAGAGATGGTGCGTTTAACGCGGACCGAAAAGAGAACATATCTGGTTGTCCGAAGACAAGAGAATTTACATTAAAAAAAAATAAAATAAAATAAAAGGGGTAAGAAACTTACAAAATGCAGAAGAAACATAAAATAAAGAAAACGAGAGAAAATCATAGTAGATAAGATAAAGAACTAAGTATTGCATACACATTAAAGTCCGTCTGGCAATTGAGAAGCAAGTGTGGGGTGGATGGACCTCTTGGCCTTGAATATTTCGATCACTTCGAGGGTAGCAGTTTTTTCTGGTTTATTACAGATGTGCAAGACAGACATAACCTCTTCTTTTGTCTTCAAAGTGTGTCCGGAATCTGCGAGATGGTTTGCATAGTGGGAGACACGGTCCCGTTTTTTTTATACGAGTCAAGGTGTTCCTTGAATCGCAATGCAAGATTGCAGGTCGATAATCCCACAGAGAACATATCGCAAAACACACAATTCAGGCGGTAAACTCTGGATTGGGAATATTTGTCGGAGGTGACGGAGGTGGGCGGGTTCAGGGTGCGAGCAGCTGGGGTTGGAGTACGAAATGATATTCGGAGGCCAAGGGACGATAAGAAATCGGAAAGCTGGGAGAAATTAGGTCCCAGATATAGTAAGGACATCCACTTTTTAGTATGGGGCGAAACGGGAGGTGGGGGGGGGGGGGAGAGAAGGGCCCGTCTGCGGCGGTGAAGAATGCGAGAGAACGTGGAGGTCGAATATCCACTGGAGTGGGCGAGGCGTCGGATTATGCGGAGTTCTGAAGATCTGGATAGGGGGCAGAGGGGGAGCTTCAGGGCACGGTCGATTAGGAATCTCAGTGAGGCTTGTTTGTGGGTGGCGGGGTGTGAGGAGGAATGGTGTATTAAGTTGGAGGTTGTGGTCGGTTTACGGAAGACAGAAAAGGAGAAGCGGTTAGTGTGGGGGTTGTTGGTGATGAGGATATCAAGGAAAGGGATGGACCGGTTATTTTCTAGTTCAAAAGTGAATTGGATATGTGGAGAAAAGGAGTTAAAGGTGTTAACAATATTACTGGGAGTAGTGGATCGGGAGTCAAAAAGGATGAGGATGTCATCAACATATCGGAAGTATGCGATGACGGAGGAATTATTGAGGAGGGGGGTGACGTGTGTTAATTCCAGGTGCTGTAGGAAAACCTCAGACAGAAAACTGCTGAGTGGGAACCCCATTCTTAGCCCTGTGGGTTGAGAATAGTAAGAGTTGTTAAAGGAGAAATAGTTCTGCGAAGAAATTACAGAGAGGATAGCTAGTAGGTCAATAGTATCGGGTGCAGGGAAAGACGCAGCTAGTAACAGACACTGTAGGATAGAAAGGGTGGGGGTGACAGGGATCTTAGTGTATAAGTGGTGATGTCAAGGGACATAAGGGAGAGGTGCTCATCAGTGTGGATGGAAGAAAGGGACTCAGTAAGGGTTAGGGAATTGCGTACATTATAAGTACTAGGGAGGATTTTCAGGTTAAAGAGGAAGGTGGAAAGGGATTTGGCAACGAGGTGGGCAGGAGCTGGGGAATAGTTAACGACGGGGCATATAGGCATGTTAGGTTTATGGATCTTGATTTATTTTATGTTTCTTCTGCATTTTGTAAGTTTCTTACCCCTTTTATTTTATTTTTTTTTTTTTTTATTTTTTTTATGTAAATTCTCTTGTCTTCGGACAACCGGATATGTTCTCTTTACGGTCCGCGTTAAACGCACCATCTCTGTACAACTTCTCTTTTGTGTATCTTAAAAAAAAAATTTGTATTTATTCTATTTTATTCTACTGGCCATTACGCCCTTTTTGAACTCATTGGCCCCCTTGCTTTATATCCTATTGGTTCTTGTATGTATTTACGCTCATTGCTTAACTTGTACCACTGTTCTGTATATATAAAGGCTTGCATGCCTCTTGCTGTATATCCTTGACAAAGCCAGGAATAAATGGCGAAACTAGTTGGAACTCCTGATGTCCCTCTGTTATACTGTAAGGCCACCACCTGTTTAGTTAAAAAATCATATATTTGGTTTCATTCAGATTAAGACGTAATGAGTTTGTTAGGTTCCAAAAGTTGATTATTCTAAGAGTTGAGTTGATAGAGTTGTTTAATTGAGACAAATTAGAGCCAGAGAATAATAATGAAACAGCACCCAAAATAGTGAAAACAGAACAAAACGAGGGGTAGATCATTTATGAAAAATTAAATAAAAGGGGTGATAAACTGGAACCTTGAGGGACACCAATATTATTCGAAAGTACAGAAGAAGAAATTTCTTGGCATGATATATAAAAAAAAGTTAATTATCCAAGAAAGAAGAGGACCGAAAATTTTGTTAAAATGAGATAATTTGAAGAATAAAAGTTCTAAGGATACATGATAAAAAGCTTTAGTATAATCGACGAATAATGAAATTACAAGATTGTTTTTTGTCGTGTAGTATATTCTAATAGTTCTTAACATGCTGTATCCACACAGTGTTTGGGTGTAAACCCATGTTTCAACGTAAATATTAAATCATAATTGTAAGTAAATTGAGAGAGATGAAGAAAATAAAGTTTTCAAAGACATTAGAGAAGAATGGCAATATTGATATAGGATGACAATTAAGAAATTTATTAGGGTCACCATTGTTGAAAATGGGAATAACTTTAGCGATCTTAAGAGCTTTGGGGTAAGTCCCAAGAGAAAGACGGGTATTAAAGATATAGGCTAAAGAAAACTGAGACTAGGATTGACTGCAATGATTATGTCAGGACGAAAACTAAAGGGTCAGGTCTAGATGAAGATTTTAGATGAGTAATAACATTTGTTACTTCATCAAGAGTAATAGGATACGCAAAGAAGGAGGCGTGATTAGTTGAAATCTTATTAGAATAATCAAGAGATGATGTAGCAATTTGAGGAGTAGAAGGAAGAAGAAAGTTCAGAAAATCAGTCAAAGTCTCAGCGTTAAGATTATGAGAATCAAAGAATGGCAAACAAAGAGAAGGGCACCATTTAATAAATTATTGAGTATTAAATATTCTACATTAAATTCTGTAATACAAAATGGGGGTTTCAAGCCAACATTTCCATACCTAAAAAAAAAAAAAAAAAAAAGAGTAACAAGTGATATGCCAGTGGCATAGCAAGGATAAATGGCACCCAGGGAATGATAATCATTCCTTTTGCTCAGTCTTCTCATACAGTCAAACTTCGTTAATGTATTAACAGTTTATTGTATAATCCCGTTTTAAGTACTGTAAATCCTCTACTATAATGCGAATTTTTTTGGCCTAAAAAAGCACCTAAATTTGCTGGGTCGTATTATACAAGAGGATAAATATCAGCCCTCCAGCTGAAGGAGGAGGTTTTGTCCGGAGGGGAATTTGTCTTGATGAAATTACCGTATAATATACATTAATTATACTGTATATCATATACAGTGTCCAGTTCTTTATACAATGAATTAATTAATTTTTCATTTGAATTTCTCGTCGCCAACATTTAATACAAAAATAACTCCTCCCAAAGATCGCTACTTCCAAATACAGACCATCAATATTGATGGTCTCCGATTCCAAACTGCTTCGAACTACTGTCCTAATGAAATTCACAACGAAATTACCGTGTGTTATAGATTAATTATACAGCATATACAGTGTCCAGTTCATTATACAATAAATTAATTCACTTTTTATTCGAATTTCTCGTCGCCAACATCTAATACAAAAATAACTCCCAAAGATCGCTACTTCCAAATAGGCCTACTTCAAAACTGCCTCGAACCAAAGCCTACAAGAAAGCTTATGCAGTCAAGTTATGAAAAATGTTAAACTGAATAAAGATGACTTGTTTTTTTATTAAGAAAATTGATGTACTGTTATGTTTTTTTGTCGATGTGCGAGTGAGAAAGCTTTCCCTATCAATGTAGGGCTATAAACTTCCAAACTGCCTCGACGAAGTTGAGGCAGTTGCTTTTGTCGAAGTTGCTTTCTGTGCTGATCACATTCACACGAATTTACCGTGAATTATACATTAATTGCATTGCATATTCAGGGTTCCCATAGAAAATCTGTATCTCATTTCCCTGAGTATCTCTGACTTTCCCTGACATCGACAGTCTCATTTCCTTCGATTGGCGTTTCATTTGTGGCTCCTAAGATCCAGCCCATGTCTCATCAAACGTAAAGATACGGCGTAACCAAGCCTCTCATTCACGCTCTTAATGCTCCAAGTGGTTACGAGCAGAATCATATCGTTGCCATTTCTGCATTTCCGTCAAATCATGAAGAACCCATCGTGAGGCAATTTTCCTCATTCCCAATGTTCCTTCAGAATGTGCAGCACAGTTGTATGCACCGATCCTGTCTCTCGGGCTAGCTCACGAATGGTTTGGCATCGATCAGTTTTCAGTAACACGGTCAGACCACAAACTTCTTCCTCACTGACAGTAGGACAACCTGGGCGACGCATGTCTGCCACATTTTGGCACCCCTTGTTGAAGGCTTTTACCTTGTTCTGTAAGGCAATGCTGATCCCCGCAGACCTCTTGATGACACTGTCATGCTCTACGACCTCTGGCACATTCTATCTTTATCTAATTCCATTGTTCATGTTTCGCAAACATCATGACAACACTACGTTAGACAGCCATCTCTGTTTCTCCCGTCACTGCGCATGCGCATGTTGAGGGAAGGGAGAGTTCATTTGCTCTGAGGTCATATAGGTACTGTTCTGTCTGGTGTTGCTACTATAAGTTGGGACTGTATAAGTTGCTACTTTGCTTGGCAGCTATATAAGTTGCTACCATTAAAATTCTAACCCTAGAATAAGCCACCCCCAATAGAGGCAATGTTAGGTAAAGACTGTTGAGAACTCTGTTAAGACCAAAACAAAAGCCTGGTTTCTTTATTGACTTTATTTTGTTTTGTCATAGCAAAATAACATGATAAGCGTCTGTTTATTTCGAAATTTACTCAAGTAAATCTCGGTTTAACCGACGTATCTAAGTACTGATGAAAAATAGGAAAGAAAATTCCGCAGCCTGGAATTCTTTCCTATTTTTCATCATTAATTCGAACAGCTGAGGTAGGCGTACCATTAAAACCCTCACTGACCATCTAATGATTGTATCTAAGTAAATCTTACACCAATCTCTGAATCTCACTGTGAATCTGTGAATCTTCAGAGGATCCAGGGAATTCTGACAAATGTTTGAATCCTTTAACAATTCCATGAATCTTGATCGAATTATCGAGATTCATGAATTGTTGCCATAATTTTGTTGATTATCAGACCCCTTAGTCTCAACTTATTTCATAACATAACACTAAAGCACAAGACAATTATTCGGGGAAATGAAAAGTCACCCTTATAAATGGAGTGCTCTTTTATCCAGAGTTCTTATAAGCGGAGTCGACTGTATTGAGGTTTTCAGTGAATCATATTTCAATCCCGCTTTATGTATAATTTTGCTCAGTCCCTTGAAATATACATTAATGAGGTTTGACTGTATTTTGTATTAGCCCCATCCAGCAAGGCTATTAAGATTGGGGCCTGGAGCATCATGACCCCCAGTTGCTATGCTACTGAGGTAGGCTTAAGCTGTATCAATGACGAGATTGGCATACTATAATCACTGTAGATACATGCGCAAAAAGATAGGAACATTAGTCCTAACATCAATAAATATAAGTCCAGGAAAATACCTCGTAGATCAAAATCAAACTCAAGATTCAATATTTCAATTAGTAAATTATCTTAATGAAGGGTATTTTGTATATGTGTTGCTTATACATTATTATTTAAGGAAGGATCAATAAGATGAAATGAATGAAAAATAGAAAAATAGCTGGCATGTTTCTCTTAAGACTATATAACAGTTTCTAATAATATTCCAATAGCCTGTCAACTTTCAGTACTGCTCAAATATTTCAATGCAAAGATAAAAACATATTGTTTAGTCTCCATTACGTTAGTAGATTTAATAATTCTTCAGCAATTCTTACCGTTTATACGATATTTCAACCGTGTTCCATCAGAGAGTAATGATCCTTCAGCTATTTTTCCATACGGCAAGCACACCAAAAGTGATTGTACAATAACCCATCCAATATAAAGACAGTATACTTTCCAATCAAAGAAATTTCGTAGAAATTCTTGTTTCAATTTTGACATTGAGAATATGAACCCCTTATTCTGTTGAAAATAAATCAAAAGTTAAGCACATTAAGTAAAATTATACAAAAATATCAAGATAAAAGCTGTATTATATATCAAAAACAACGTGATTTTAACAATTTCAAGTGAGATACAACTCAAGATTTACAATTCATAATACGATAAACAGGACGTGTATATGATATTTTGAGCTATCTCACACATTGTATTCAAACAATAGCATTCTGGCCATATTACTGTATTTGGGATGTAGATGCATTCTCTTTCAATGGCAGTTTTTAAATAACTGACTGTTGTCTTTTTGCATTATACAAGTTAAAGTCCGTCTATAATATCTTAGCGGCTGGGCCAATATGTTGCCATGGGTTACGGAAAAGGATTAACCTATAGCCTCTATTCAAGGTCAACTTTAATTGATGGTAACCCAATTAAAGCCCCTTTATCCATGCAAGCTTAGATTCCTCATTCTATACCTGCTTTTACCTAATTCAGGTTCGTTTTGTATCTGAAAATTATACAAGGGGATATCAAAAAGTAACGTCATTTATTTTTTAACTGAGGAAATATAGCCACTGTGTAAAGTTAACAAGTAAAAAGAAGGTTAAGTATATGCACAGCCATTGCATAAAAAGAAGTGTTCCTGCACAAGCGCACTATGTGCTACCAGTCGTTTTACAAATGGATGCCGCTATCACATCATCTACAGTGGAAGAACAGCAAGATGTTATAAGATTTCATTAAACAAAAGGTAAGAAACCCACTGAAATTCATGGGGAAATGGTAGAAGTTTACAGTGCCGACTGTTTGGACTATTTGTGCAAATGGTGTAAAATGTTTCGGAAAGGAAGAGTTAGCCTTGCCAATAAACAGTGTTCTGGGCAGCTTGTATTAAGGGCAGGACCAGCCATTATCAAGGACATTAACAATACATCAGAGAAAACGGTCGCATTTCCTTGAAAGAAGTGAGTGAAACGTTTCACATATCCTAAGCAGATCCATAAGAAGCTTGGATACTGCAAAGCCTGTTTGGATTCCAAAAGTCTGACAACCAGGAAGAAAATACGTTTCTGAATGGCACTGCCACAGGAGATAAGTCTGAGTCTTGTACTTCACACCTAAGCATGGTATGGAAACATCCAATTCTCCGATCCATAAAAAATTCAAATTTTCTCCTTCAGCTCAGAAGATTATGCTTACAGTTCTTTTGGGATATGCAAGGCAACCTACCTGCAGGGTTCCTGCCTCGTGGGTCAACTGTCAACACAGCCACCCATTTTGAAACGTTGACTAAACGGGATAAGTGACCCGAGAGAGGAAACAATGTTCGACTTCTTCATGACACACATGCCCACATATTTTAATTTAATTTAATTTTTAATTCAATTAATTAATACAATCACTGCCTCCATCCGGGGCCAGTATGGCCAAAGGCCAATGAGTTAGGCCCCTGGATGGGTAACGATGAACAGGATTATTAAAGTGACCAAACAAACATAAGTAAAAAATAAATAAATAAATAAATAAATAAATAAATAAATAAATAAATAAATAAATAAATAAATAAATAAATAAATAAAACCTGGTTATAAGAAACAAATAATGGATAAGAGAAGTTATTTGTTAGTGTAAAATACAGGGTGGCCCAGATTAATATATACAATCTTTGAAAGCGCCGTGTGCGTGTCACGCGCGATTGTTAATTGCGCATATTATGTGAGCAAGGGGATGCGAAAAAGGCGCAAATCATGAGGATCGTCCATATCAAGATGGCAGCGCAGCGATTGATTCTGGAAGAGAAGGTAGATTGTGTGAGGTTGTACTCAGCGACCAACAATTACTCAGAAGTGAAACGTTGTATGGCAGCTAAGTTTGGGACACCCGGACCTTCGTTGATAACGATCAAGAACATAAACAAGAAGTTTGATGAAACTGGCAGCGTTGAAGAGCGTAAACACAGTAGACCCAAGACCGTTGTTACTGACGCCAACAAAGTGCGCCTGCAAAATGAGTTGGCCAGTTCTCAAGAAAAGGACAAGTCGCAAAGGCGGCTATCTGCTCGGTTAGACAGTTCACGTATGAGTATTCAAAGAATCCTGAAGGATATGCAATTGAGGCCATATCATCCTCGCTTAACAAATCACTTGCTCGAAGATGATCCCGACAGGCGATTGGAGTTTGCCAAAACTTGGCTTGCAATGCTGGAGGATGATCCTGAGTTAGCACGCCATGTGGAATGGAGCGATGAGACAAAATTTCACGTCTCAGGATACGTGAACCGCCACAAGTGCATGTATTGGCGTGCAACCAATCCATACATTGAATTGGAGGTAGACAACCAGAGCCCTGGTGTCATGGTGTGGGCCGGCGTAAGTTACGATGGTCTGCTCGGCTCGTTTTTCTTTGAGGACACAGCTACCGTGACTTTCTGGTGAACACTGTGTATTCGCTATTTACGCAACGCGATGATTTTGACACCATGTGGTGGCAGCAGGATGGGGCACCACCGCATTATGCTCTCACTGTGCGGAGTTGGATGGATCAAACATTTCCAGGTCGGTGGATCGGCAGATGCGGTCCAGTTGAGTGGCCTCTCAGATCCATGCTTGCATCCTCAGATCCAATTTGACCCCATCAAGCTTGCATTGCCACGGAGGGCTGCATGGTGGACATCAAGAAAAAAAAAAAAAAAAAATTTGAAAAAATCCAACATCAAGAAAAAAAAACATAAAAAAAAATCATAATATTGAAGACAATAAAATTAAACTGTAAACAAAAATGTGACTGAGCCAATATGAAGATAAAATTAACTTGACTAACTTATAAGGGGGGGGAGGTTCTAGAAATTTTGGCGTCGACTACTAAGGTCATTTTGGGCCTTTTACACAAGTTATATCTGTACGCAGCCCGGGACAAATACAAACATCCATGCCCACAGCGGGATATGAACCCACGACTAGGCAGACTGATCTGCCCCTAATCTAATGGACTGATCTGCCCCAGAGCCTGGACCTTAACCCTATCAAGCACCTCTGGGACAAGTTGGAGCGTCTATTTAAGGTGTGGCCCCACCGTCCGAACTCTGAAAAGGAACTGAACTGTCTTCTCCAATTTCAGTGGTAAAAAATACTGCTAGCCATCGTACAAGGCCTGGCTGAGAGTATGCCCCAGAGGGACACTCCACCAGGTATTGAACATGAATAAACCTAGTTTTCCGTTTATACCTCAGGTGTCCAATTATTTCTTGGTAGACAGTATATAATTATCCCAGTTGTTCTCTATAGTGGCGCTTAAAAACGATGTGTTGAAACTTCAATGAAATGTCCTATAAAAATTGTCAGAGCTGGTTTCAAGGACTTTCTTATAGATCTGTTACAATTCTCAATTAAATGAAATCTATACTAGTTATGCTATCTATTAGCAAACGATGTAAACTTATTTGTACACCCAATATTTTGCTTTTCAGCTATTTCAGTTATTTCTTTTGGCATAACTGTACGTTTATGAAGGATGAGGTTATGGGAATTTGTTTCTGTTCCAGTGGAATACCGATACACTACACTGTTAATTTCTCAATTAGCTTCTTAACTATTTTTGACTTTGAGAAAGAGCAGCCTGTGTTTAAAATGCAAGCTTTTTTCAGTTTGTTCCCAATCAATTTCCACATGATGGGTAATTTTGTCATGTTTTCTTGTCAATGCAAAACTTAACAAATTTTGAAGTTGAAAGTGAAACAAAACTTTTTTTCATCTGCCATCAGCTTACTTAAAAAAATTATTCTTAATAACACTTGCCACCTTAAAACTGCTAGATGGTTATAAACGAGAATAATATTTGTCAATTTTTATCACACTATTGATCCTAAACCAATACAATCCTTGAAATTATCATAATATATCATTATAGATTCTTCAGAACTATCATCTGAAAACTCTAGGATTGAGGCAATTTCTTATACCAAACTGTATTTAACATAACTATAGTGCCCAGCCCGAAAGAAAAAGGAAATTGGAGCTTGTGTAAATGAAAAAAAAAACCTCGTTCAACCGTTCAAACACGGAGAGTAAACGGGGAATTACTTAATACTGATGCCAGGAATAAGTAGTACACCATTTCTTGTTCGTTTCTGATTGGTTGAACGAGGTTTTTTTCATTTAAGCATTCGCCAGTTTCCTTTTTCTTTCATGCCGGGCACTATAAGATGCTACTACTTACAAAAAACAGAAATTAGTAGCTATCTTCCAGATACTGTAATCTTCCATTTTATGCATAACCACGTAAAGAACCTGTAGCTTATTTGCACCATAGGTACAAACCTAATAAGAGTCATTTAAAGAATTAAAGCAGAATTAAGTAGTCATTAAAGGATTACATGCAAAATATATCTAGGTAGAGACAATCATGAATCAAATTCTTTGTGACCTAGGAATGCAGTTTTAGTTTATCAGTAGCAACGATATCGAAAAATCACGGAAAAATAAAGAGAAAAAGCAAAATAAAAACTGAAAAAAAGTCTTCCACTGCAACATCACCAATTTCCTTCAATTTCTGCTATTATAGAAAAGCAGATTTCATGCAATAATATATTGGACAATTTTTCTTATTAAAAATTAAGTTTAATCATAAATGATGTTTATAACCTTTTTCTATTCAGGAACACAAACATAATTCTTCCTGCTGTTCATAATTTAATTAATGATTCTCCCTTGTGTTATTAAAACAGTTAGTTCTTCACTTATGTATTCCTGACCTATGTACAAGGTTTGACAATTAATAAATGAGACTGACGATACTTTGAACGTGATCTAGCATGTGTGATAATGATGATGCGTATTTTTGATCTATAAACTGTGGCGTATGGTCATTTTTTATGGTTATTTTTACCATATTTTTGGTCTATAATATGCACTCGCGTATAATAGCATCTAAGTTTCTGCTTGATTTTGGAAAAATTTCCCGTAAGTAATATGCATCCGTGTATTAGACACAATTATGTACCTAAGATAGCGATTCAGCAACAGGGAGAGATCCGCCAAATTTGTTCGAACGCGCACTGCATTATGGTCATCTGATCTTTAAAGGCTTTAGACTCTTTATATTTCCATAAAATGAAAAAATAAAAAGCATTCAAAATAAATGATCATATAACAAAATTTATTCATTACATTTAAAATTATATTATATTCGAAATAAATTTATTTAAAATCCTTCAAAATCAGAATCATCTGTTTCTGAGCAAAATAATTTCATCATTTCAGTAAGCAGTTCTTTGTTAGGCCTAATTACCATTTCTTCCTCTTCATCTTCGATTCTCAAGGGGTGCTTCATGCTTTCACAAAAGCATTTCGAATTGTAAAATCTTGTACTCTTTGTCACGCAAAATATATCCATTTGAAAGATAATTTAAACAATTTGTCTCGACATCTTTATAAAAATCGATTAGTAGCAAACCTTGATAAAAAGTACGGAATAGCGTCCCCTAACTTCCTTGACTGGTCGCATTCATGTATTGCATTTATTACCGTGTCAGCTCTAGTTAATGGCTAAGTAATTTGCCTTACTTTTTGAACTTTATTATTACAGATTTCACACAGAATAACAGCCGCTAACCCTTTGTGCTGACAGACATCTCAGCTTGACGGCCATCTCGAAAAGCTGCTGGACAAACCTGGGATCTTACTACTAGGGGAAACCAATATCCCCAGTTTTCTTAACAGTGATTCAAAATGTTAGGCTTTGCCTATTAAAATTTAAATTTGTCCAGGCTTTACTATCAGATTATTATATACAATTTTAGGATATTGAGAAAAAAGTGAATAAATGTGTTGCAATGTATATTAAATATTATATACAACTTTGTTTGAAAAAGGAAATAATGAAATGTAATTTTTTATAATAAGCAGTAATGATATTTTAATTTTATTTTGGATTATTTTGTATATTGGATTTTGTATATTTATTTTGTATATTGGATTATAATATACAAATAATTAATTAAAAATTAAATAATACGCATATTATATATCGAAAATTACGGTACGTATTTATTTTATTTCAGCATTTTTTATTTATTTCAACATTTACAATGAACAGTGCAAGGGAACAAATCTTACATATAAAATGTGATTTATATGATAATAATTAAAAAATGGAATGGAACACAGCCATAAGTTGAGAACTGACTGTATTAGCTACAGATCAATAAACATCAATAAGATCAATCACCTAAGTAGCACATAAAGGATCAACATTCATAACTATCATGTTCAAGATGAAAAGACTCAAAAATACACAGGAACAAATAGAATTTATCATTTTTCTAGTTACCCTTTGATGCTTGCTACATTATTAAGTAGCGGCAGAATGGAACTACTTATTGGTTTTACAATGTCAGTCTATGCCCTTCACAATTTCTGCATTTTTTGAGGTAGAAGGTGAAATTCGGAATGTAGCTTACTATGGGCATGTCCACCTCCACTATTTACTTTGGTTTTGATTGGCCCACTGGAGTAGAGTTTCGGAGTGGGAGAGTTAGAGGGGACCAAAACATCTACGTGTATTTATGTATATAAAGGAGTGAAATTCAGTATACAGATTCCTATAGACAACATCTACATTACTATCAAGTTTGGGCCAAATTATCCCAATGGGGTCAGAGTTGTGGGGTGCCAATCACTTTGTCTTAAGAACAGCAACATATGGTATGTAATATATCATTCGTTCGGAAATGATGAGAATAGAACAGTTTTTCTCAACCTTTTTTTTTATCTTGCGGCACACTAAAAAGATCTAAAAATTTTCACGGCAAACAGGAAATAATCATAATTTTTGTGAAGAATTTTTTTACAGAAATTTTTATTTTTACTTATTTATTTTACACAGTTATTTTAATTTAATTTTTTTCGAAAAATCCCGCAGCACAGGAATAGAAGGAAAATAGAGAGCTCTTTTACATTTTCTAAATATTACATTCGAGAAATACAATTTTTCAATTAAAAAAAATTGGGGGAGTTAAAAAGTGCAGATAAAAGGGTAAAAATAAATGATATCAGGGCTTCCACTACTTTCCTATACATCATTAACGTAATTTATTTTTACGATACAAAGTATAGTCTATAAAATACAGATGTAAAAATGCCTTACCTTGCAAGATAAGTTTATCCATAGAATAAAGAGGGGCATGAGGGTCATACACATGACAACCAGTAAAAGGAAAATGGAATGACGAATATTCTTAGCAGAAAACTTCATATCCATTTCAAATTCGACTTCTTTAGAAGGTTTTAACTATTTAGGTTAGTACGAAAAAACAAATGAATAATTATTAAATAGTGAATTTAAAGCATGTTCATCATTATTATTACAAAAAATAAGTCTGTTAATTTTTCAAAAAAATTAAGCAAAAACTGTGGAATGGAACAACCAAAATGTGGGAACCTGTAATCCACAAGGAGATAGAAAAAACTTTAAGAACACATCCCATTCGAAACAACAAAAAGAATTACTTAAAACTAAGTATAAATTATAAGCCAAAGAAAGTTGGGTGAACAGATATCGAATATCACGGTCCAACCACTTGCGTTTCGCGAATTCTTTAACTTTAACTCTAGAATTAACAGTCTTATTCTTGAAATCAGTAATAAATTTCGGAAACACTAAGTTTGCGGCATTGGATAAGAAAATAGATATCTGCTCTAAGTAATCTTACCTGTAAATTTAATTTAAAAAATTTAACATGGGCCAAGAAGCCCTCTAACGTAAGCTCTAATCTCCTTGTGGATTAGAGGTTTCCACATTTTGGTTGTAATTTTTATTTTGAAACGAGTGAAATGCTTTTATCATCTATTGCTTGTTGTATAAGTCTTTATTAGGAGAAATTTATCAAGTACAACTTAATTTTACACCAGTAATGTTCTCTTTGAGTCTCAATTTCCTTCCCTCTCCCTCCAAGATTCTATGAAATGTAAGCATTTACCTTTAATGTCATTTTACAGGTGGAAATTGAAAAATGAACACCCAGAAGGAGTGGAGGGGACATTAATGCTGCATTCTATGTCTAGAACCTCATCCAGCCCGTCCCGATTCCACTTTTTGGACGACATCGGAGACGTGCTTTTCCAGCAAGACAACACCTGTCCACATGCAGTTCGTCTAACTAAACATACTCTACAGCATGTCCATCAACTTCCTGGCCAGCAAACTTTAAGACGTTTCTCCAATCGTGCACGTGTGCACTGGTTTGGATGACGTGTCATCCATGCCCATCAACTGATAACGACTCTCGCTTAGTTACACCTACAGGTGGAACAAGCTTGGAATGACATTCTTCATGTACATCTCTGAAATACGGTCTCCATTTGTTTTTTCGAGTCATTGACCGAACTTTCCGGTCTCACTTTGTAAATTCTGGTGCCAGCTTGACTTTTTTTAGTTTTCTTTAAACAAACAGACTTATGGGTAAGACGGAGGCCACTATGTTTCAGAAACATTGAATAAAGCAGACATCTGCAATCAATAAGCACTTGTATTACGCATGTGCCTGTTTTGTATTCATATTCATTCATAGTTTAACCCTTTCACTGCATAATTAAATTTCATTTTCATTTCTGAGAAGATGGAAATATTCACTTTTAGAAGCAAACAAAAAGTTCTTCAAACCCTGTAGGATGAATCAGATTTCCGCAGGTAAAGGTAATAATTTGTGTGGATATATCCGCTTTACGCAGCAAAAGGGTTAATATAATTTTATATTGTAAATTACAATAAATTTTTGTACCGGCAATAAAATTTTTACGAATTTTAATTGATTTCATTATTGGATTTATTTAAATTGTATTGCTTAAATTGTTGCCATTGTATTTAACGTGTTTCAAAAGCGGAAAAGTTCAGGACTGCATGGTCTGGCATATCATTCATGTATTAAAAGTGTACATATTCGTAAAAGTATGGGTATATAAAGTGCGAGGTATATTCACAAAAAATACCAATTGACATGTCATTTAATTATAAAAATATCATCTGCATAACACAATCACAAGATAGTAGGATTCCTTACGAGTGAATTTTGAAATACTTTGAAAATTCATTAGTCATCTTTGTTTTATGATTTTATAATTTTTATATTGATTGAAGTGTACTCATTTTAAATTAATATACTGCAAAGTTTACACTCAAAGATAATTACATGCATTTAATGAAAAAGAAAACCAAAATTACTTCCTCTCTGTAAGCTTCGTGTAACAAGGATAAATGTCTCATAAGTCAGTACAGTATATGTCTCACCCAGTTTAACATTGAATATACAGGGTGAACTAAAACAACAGGGACAAACTTCAGGGGGCGATTCCTCACAAAAAAAATAAAAAGAGTCTGGAAATGCATAGTTTCCATAGAAATGGCAATAATTGTATGCACATCTTCCACATTAATGTTCACCTTAACATCTTCCCCGGACAATGAATATGATGAGGAGATCCTGTTGCAAGGCCAGTTCGCTCACCAGACTTAAAACCCTCTTTGACTTTTACTTGTGGGGCACCTCAAAAATGTGTGCAAGCTGAGCCATTCCTGATGTGGAGACTTGAATAGTGTCAATGTAGCCTGTGATGCTCTTCGGGTACAGGCTGGAACATTCAAACGAGTGCGGCAATCCATGATGCGACGTGTGAAGGCACTGCATCCCAGGGAGGCAACTTCGAACTCTTTTGTAACATTGATACAATTACTGCCAAAGTAATGTACAAATTGCTCTATTACAAGCAAACTGTTCCATCTCAGACATATGTTCATATAAGATTTTTTGTTCCTTCTCTGGTCAGGAATCACCTCCTGACGTTTGTCCCTATTGTTTTAGTTCACCCTGTATGATGCTCATTTGCTAATTTTTATATCTCTTATAAATTGAAGAATTTTCTACTATAGTGCAACCACAATCATAATTGATGCAGCACAAAACATTTTTTTACTGCATTTTTCATTAACTAATACTTCTGCGCAGTCATAAAACAAGGGTTGCCAATAAAATACAGTAACAGGAAAATTCTGAATTACTTTTAATGCTACCGTGCAGATCTATCAGAGGAAAAGGAGGCAAGAGGGGTGATTACTATGGGCCTCACAAATTATGGGCACCGATTTGGTAACTTTATTTTTATTTTAAATTTTGAAGGAATTCAGAAATATTTGTTTGGCCTGGGCCTCACATTTTCTCTGAAAGCCCCTGCTACAATGTATATTATTATTTCAGAAAAAAGAAAGACGGAAATAAAGGTTTCTTACTTCTTCTGTTCGTATTGTATGATCAACTTGCTGTGAAATAAGTCTGGCTGATGATCGAGTAGCTACTTTAGTTTCTGTAGAGAGACGATTTCTTTGGTAAGCTGATCCTAGTTCCTTTACTTCAATGTTTGGTGTACCTGAAGGAGTTACGTTTTCAACAACTACACCCTTTTTTGTAGGCGAACGTGATCTTGAGCGACGCCGTTTTTTTACAGAAGAAGAATTTTTTTTCTGCCTTCCTGGAGAGTTTGATCTAAAATAAGTTGATGCCTAAAATTACACAAGAAAATTAAAATATTAAGGGTAGCATCACACAAATTAAATGATAAAATTAATTTAATGAACTATATTTAAATCCAGAGTAGAGCTAATTCATACATTCAAAATCTTGGACATTAAACTCTTAAAATGGGATTATTTCACTCAAAACTAATTTAAATGACAAAATTAAATGGAAGTGGAAATAAACAAGAACTGTATCAAAAATAAATACAGTGAAACCTCCAAATAGTGAACACCAATGGGACTATGAATTTTGTATACTAAATACAAGCTGAGCTTTCACCTAGAATATCCTCAAAAACAATTTTCGATAACCTTCAGCAACATTCAGAACATTCACCTTTTCTTTTAATGTCAGTCTTTTTCATTTAGCACTCATTCTTTTTTCTGCTGCAACAAACACAAGACAATTTTCTTGTTGAAACAATGCTAAATTTTTGCATATAGGCTTCGACTGCAAATGCTTACGATATAAACTCCTAAATAATCTTGTCGCTAGATTCCTCCTCCAACAATTTCAGAAACTTACATTACTTAATCCTATCTTCATCAAACTTAATGAAAACCTAACTTCATCTTATCATACCATAAAATAATTACACTACCAAAAACCCTTCACTTACCTTTGCTGCGAAAGCTGGGTATCTTCACAAAAGGATAAATTCCGAATGACAATCGAACAGTAAAGTGAAGGGTACTGAATCCAGTGGAGTTTATATAGTGATTGCAGTACTATAGTGACAGCTCCCATTGGCTTAGAGGGAAATGATAAAGTGGCTCTTATAAGCAGTACATATTACTCAGAATGGGTCTACCAATCAAATGAATATTTTACCAGGAAGTGTCCGCAAAATAGAGGTATAAGTACAAGAGTTCCTATCAAAGGAACCGGGACTTGTTAAACTGTGCCTTAATTAGTGGTGTCCGCTATGGGAGGTTTCACTGTACTAGCACTTTTGGCAATATTTAAATATTTTTTTATGATTATGACTGATGATCGTTTTGGCAATGTTATGGGATTTTCAAACCTCAAGAATTAACAAGAAATGAGATTTATACATTATATAACACTTTGATAATTTAACAAAAGATGGTAAAAATATAACATAATTAGGGTTAAAATTTTAAAATTTTGAATAGCAAGTCAGCTTCAGCTGTAGTTTAATTATTTAACAGTGAATTTTCATTTTTCTTTTTTGCTCTGAAAATTTCTACGGTAATTGTTCCATTGTGTTGATTTTGTTGTGGTCATCTGAAGTTTTTAAGATTTCCATACTGGATTCTATATTGTCAAATGGATGAGCAGATGTGAGAATGTAGTTTGTAGAATTCGGGTGTCCATTAACATTTCTTGTAGCTATGACAGCCAAAGATGGGAGTGGAAGTAGTGACAGCCAATCAGATTCAAGCACAAGTTGATCGGTTAGGTTTCTATGGCTTCCAGTGAAGGAAGGGTTGTCAAGACTGGCCTGTTGATATAAAGCATCAGTCTAAGGAGATTGTGGCAGTGGTTGAATGCACAGATCGCTATCTTCATTGCTGTATTCGTCCACCAAATTATTTGATAAGATTGGACCTTTTTTGTTGTGGGAGCTATACTATAACAAGAAAATAAACTTTGTAACCTTATCTTGGAGAACTCCTTACCCAATAACATGCAAAGTATTGTGCTGAACCAGATTCTGCAATAAAATATATACTTTGCCATTTAAAAAACAAGAGTTAACATTCGAAACCTTGAAAACTGCAGTTTCTCATAAAATGGATAAGTTTTTCTTATTAACTCCTTGAAATGCTGAAACTTTCATTGAAACATTTTTCTTTAGTGTTTTTTGTTTTCGAGACATTTTGTTCTACTTTTCCAAGATTTTTGAAAAATTATTCTTTATCCATTTAAGTAATTTACTTTAGTCCCATGATTTCATTTCTCATGCACATCACTGCTTTTGCCCAAAAACATTTCTACAGCTCTATATGAAGAATTGGGATATGTTAATTTTCAGATGGCCCTGACAAAAATTGTTTTAAATTTTTTTTCCTTCCTTACTTTAGCTTCAACAACTTCATCTATCTCCAGTCTAATGGTCTAGGCTTGGGTTTCCCATTAATAGTTTTCTCTCTGAAGTTTTCTTTCAAAATTTTGAACAAACTAAAGTTTCACACCTTATAACAAATTCTACCATTCTCGCCTATTTCTGCTATGTTGATGATATTCTTATAATTTATGATTCTAAAACCACCAACCCAACAGACATCGCTTTCTTATTCAACTATTTTTCTCCCCACTTACACTTTACTTTTGAAACTGAAATTAACAATTGCCTCCCTTTCCTAGATATCCTGATCACCAAAAATCCCGAAACCAATCGCCTTACTTACGATATTTATCAAAAGCCCACCACGTCATCTAACCTAATCCATGTAATTTCACATAAAATGGCTTCCTTCAGATTCCTCATAGATAGAGGCCTGAAACTTCCTCTAACCCCAGACAACACAAAGAAAGAAATGCAAACTATATCCTATCTTGCCATCACAAATGGATATAACACTGCCACCATTAGCTACCTTATCCAATGTAGAAAACGTACTCTCCAAAACCCAACTCCACCTGACACTTCCAAAAAGAAATGAGTTGCAATACCCTTCCTAGGCCCACAATCTTACAAATTATCCAAATTTCTAGCCTCCTTATCATTCCATGTTTCATTCCGTAGCCCCGCATCATGTCATGTAACCCTTAACCCTACACCCCCCCCTCCCAAAGATATTTCCAACTATTCACAATCGGGTGTATACAAACTAACATGCAGTAAATGTAATAACTTTTATATCGGATTAACGACGAGAATGCTAGCTATCAGATATAAAGAACACATAACTTCCTACCAAAAAAAGAGAGCGAAAATCACATTATGCAAATCCTCTGATACAAAACACCCACCAACAACATGCGAAGAAGCCATGAAAATACCACATACCACAAATAATCCCTTCAAAACAACTGTTCTCGAATCTATTGAAATTTATAAAGCCACTATACAATATCCCAATCATATTCTTAATTCACAAATAAATTTTGATATAAATAGTGTGAACATTTATCTTGAGACAACTAAGCATTGTACGAAAAAATGTCCAAAATCAAAAGTGAATTATTTCGCGGAAGAAATTCATTAGTTAAAAGACTACCCCCCCCCCCCCCTTGTGAGGGGGGCTGGGGGGTAACTTTGAAATCTTAAATAGGAACCCTTATTTCTAATGGTATATTCAGATTGTACAAATATTCAATAAATGTTGTATTCTTGGTGTATGTCAACTGATCCAACCGTTTAAGAGATAGAGGCCCTGAAAGTGTGGAACTTTTAAAGTTTTGAACCCAATTTTATCGATGAAGACAAAGAGATAGAGAGTGGGTCTTACAGACATTCCTATTCTATTTTTTGATGGTCTTTAAGAATCTCAAGTCAGAATTTCAAAAATTCAAAATTTTTTAGTGCACAAGTAAACTTTTGGGGGCAGCAGTCCTATGGAGAAAAGAGTCTAGGCATCTGTATTGAAAAATATTGGATTTTTGAAATTCTGACTTCGGATTCTTAAAGACCATTAAAAAGTAGAATAGGAATGTCTGCAAGACCCACTCTCTATCTCTTTGTCTTCATCGATAAAATTGGGTTCAAAACTTTAAAAGTTCTACACTTTCAGATTCCACTGTGTAACAAGGCATGTAATTCCTTTATGGTAGTAGTCTTTCGGTTGCATGTGGAACCATTCCAAAACCTCTTCCTTCACTTCATCGTCCGACTGAAACTTGCAGCTTCAGATGTTTCTTGAGATCCCCAAATACGTGAAAGTCACATGGAGATAAGTCAGGGCTATAAGGTGGATGCTGCATTGCTTCCCAGTTGAACTTTTTGATGAGGTCTACCGTTGCTTTTGAGGTGTGAGGATGCATGTTGTCGTAGAGAAGTCACAGCACGCTTGCATTTGATGGCCGTGCGAAGTGCCTTCAATGTTTCCCCATATCGTGCTGCGTTAACTGTGGTGCCTTTTTCAAGAAAGTCCAGTAAAATCAGGCCTTTGCGATCAAAAAACATGGTCAACATCACCTTCCCTGTGCTGTTTGCTATTGCTTTTGATTTTTTCGAGGGTGGTGACCCATATTGCTTAGGTAGTCGATCTTTGCTCCTGAAGATGTGATATTTCTCGATATGCGTTGAGCACCCAATAAAGACGCTACCATATTGCTAATCCTAGATCTGTTTCTTTCCCGTTTATTTGCCAGCAATATAGATCAGATATGCAACTACTTGAAAATATAACTGGTTCTTTGATAAAGAAAATCTCTAACTGATGAATTGGACATATTTTAACAGCTTGGGGGTAGCTCAATTGGTAAGGGCAGTGCCAGGTTCAAGTTCAGGTCGTGGAATTTTTCCTTCCCTTTTCTATTTGTAATTGCAGTCAAGTGATAAATGAACTTCCACTAAATCTAAATGAATCATAGTACTCTCTAACCCATTTAATATGAAATCCTACGGAACCAAAAATCTTTTCGTAATATCAGAGAAAGACAAAAAATAGACAAATTTTATCTTTTATTGTTATTCTGTGTTCTAGACAAAATAATCCGTTATCAATTTTGTTTACTCTTAACAATCAATTTTTTGCTTACATAATCGTTCCATTTATAAAAGTAATTTAACAATTCATCCAAAGCATCATCTTGGGATAAGAAAAACGATCTTAATTCATTCAATGCGGTATGCACACGCATCCTTTAAGAAAATACACTAAAAAAAAAAAGTTGCACGTTTGCATGCTCAATTTCTTAGGAAAATTTTTTATTTGCGTGCCTCGATTAGATTTACAGGTATTAATGCATGGCTGAAATGGAGTATCGAAAGTATCTATGTTCAAAAAGTTTCGGCCATCAAATTTCCAATGCTTTTGCACTAGCGATGTTTCATTTCGATTTTCTTAAACCCTTTGGAAATCATTATCTACTGATATTGAATAAGTGTTTATGTTAATGTATTGTAATGAAGGAACACGTAAATATACTGGGACATTTATTATTTCCAAATAATATATGGACTTAAAAATTACAAAAAGTTGATGTTCTGCAGTTTAACAATTACGACGTTTGGTTGCTGATTAAACATCGACGTTAGTTTTTCTGACGTCGCCTATCAAAATTTCTAACGTTTATTAAGTCAAAAAATTATCACCGTAAATTGCTTAAGTTATAAAAGCAAATTATCCGTATTTGTCGCTTTTGTAAAGAGTTTCACAGTATGAAATTCAAACGATCTCTTCACGTTTTCATCCGATCACATTATTATCCAGGCATGGCCTCCTCTAACTCCACATGCAGTTAGAGGAGGCCATGATTTAGGGCCCGACACCATAGTTGGCAATGGCTTCTGGGATAGCAATGGCAGTGGAAGTTCTTAAAAAGTTAATTTCTGCGTAATTTCTTACGTTAATAAGCAATATTGAATGTAATATTAAAAATATTAGTTTAAAAATAAAGGATGTGATCATTTTTACATGTTCATTAAGGAAAATTGCTGATCTTGTACTTAGGCTTAAAACGGAGACGTTTTTAACGGCGGCTCTTCTATCGGGAGGAGTGGGGGAGACCAAATTTTTTTTTTCCAAATCTGAGATTACGATTTTGAACCTTATTTTCATGAAAAAACCTCGTATTTTATTTTAAAAACCTTGTTTTAAACAAAAAAATTGCCAACATTTTTTTCGTAATAACTATACTTTCATAAAAAAATGTTCATATTATTGGGGCAATTTTGCATGTAAATTACATCGATGGGGTCGGGCCAGAGAATACTTTCGTATTAAACAGGATTTTGTTTTAAGAGAATTCGTAATAAGCAGGTTAGAGTGTATATGAACTTTCATCATCGTAATAATCTGATTGATTATAATAAAATTAGGCTTTGTGTTAATATAAAATCCTATCTAGTCTCTCTTCTTATAAATATTTATGAATGTATTTTACCCCCCGATTTATCATGGAGGATTCATATAAAATATTTAGCTCTAAAAGTGTTCCATTCTTTAGCCATTATATATATATAGGAGAGAGAAATTATGGACGTTTTGCAAATATCTCGAAACCCATGTAAGTAAGTGGGATTGTTAAAAGAAAACTGCATCACTGTGAAACTTTAAGAATGCCCCTTGTTATCATTTTTTACATTTAGAAAATATACTTCTTAAGTCATTATATGTAATGTTGTTGTGTAAAAAAATCATTAAAGATAAAACTTAGTTAAAATAGATATAATTTTCAACATGGATTTTTAAACCACAGGTTAAATTTACATGGTCGCTGTCATTTGAATTCAAAGATCTGCAGCTATTCAAAACAAAGTAATGCATCTTTGTAAGTTTTCACAGAGAATTTTTCATGGGAATTGGATTTTTTTAACATACTTCCCTTCAGTAGCATTGAGATATGATAGAATACTAACCTGACATTAAAGGAAAAAGATAAATCGAACACTTTCTTACAGGCTCGTCTATAAGTAAGCTATTTACAATATATCATACACTCAAGTGAAACATTTTACATAAACTGGGACACGGGGAAAAAAACAGGACATCATATTTATAACATATTAGTGAAACAAGAATTACTCTCTGATCTGATATTTAATGGAAATTTTTTTCCATTAGAGAAGCATTATACTGGAATTATTAAAAAAATATTAATGTATAAAGAGAAAACAAACCTTGATATATTGGGGCTGAATGGTATATATTGTTCCTTCTTCAAACAGTACAACATATCCTTTTTTGTCTTTTTCTTTTTCTTTGATTACACCTGGATAGTACATTGTAGATCCTGGCCATTTTGCATAGACCTTATCACCTTTCATATACCGGTCTTCAGGAGCCATTATCTCTATGTAAGAAAAAAAAATATTTAGAACATAAGGATATGATATCATAAGAATGTTTATCAGCAAATTTCACAAAAAGTGTGGGCAATCTTACTCAAAATAAGTTTCAGAACACCACTCATAAATCCTATTTACTGGCTAATCTGAAAGGAATCTCGTGTGGATCTCATACAAACAGTACACTTGTAACATTATAGACACTACGCCGCATCTAAACAAAAGAATTGCTCGAAGATGAGACAAACCATAAGTGAGGGCAGTAGCACTTCCGCTTGCATTCATCCCCATTGAAACACTTGTTTCAGTTTGTCAATCACCAGCTTGTTTTCTACAAATTATTTAATAACGAGTAGTGTTTATTTCAAAAATTTGGATCTCGAGGATGAAGACCAATATATGAGGGTTATTAGTAGAGTAAGGTTTGTTTTGCAATAAGAACAAAACTACTATATATATTTTCAAAATTTTTTCTTTACCATATTCTATGTACCTTTAACTATTTTTCAACATAGTTTCCAAGTTTATTTAAGCACCTGTCATTCCACTCAATGTACTTCATAGAAGCTGCCGCCAGTGAAGAAAGTCACGCAGTTTTCACTTGTTCATCGCTGCTGATGATCTCTTTTAGCTCCCGGTGGTAGCCAGTGGACGCGAGGTCTGGATTGTAAGGCGGGTGGTCAAGTTGTTCCCAAACAAAAGATCTGATTAGTTGGGAACAACTTGACCATCCACTTTTGAATATCACTGTTGTTAAAGTGATTAAAGACTGGACTATCAACCAAAAAAACTCTGGGTCTCAAAGAGCAACTTGTGGTCATCATCGACTCATGAATGCTCTGGCAGAACAGAGAGTGTCTAGAATTGTAAAAGACAACAGAAGGGCTACAATGCAGCAAATTAGGCAGAAACCACCTATCAACATTTCAACGAGGCCATGCCAAGAAAAATTGACACATTATTAAACACAAAAGATGGACTGAGGAGGTGATCATACTGAATTGGCCACTCAATGTATATCAAATAATTTTTTGATGTTTAACACACATATGTACACAAAAGTAAACTGCATGTGTATGAAATAAAAAACTTTTAGGAAACAATGGGATCAGCTACGTTAAGCAAAGCTGAACACAACATAATTTTGTAGAAGGTATACCAGCCTTTTTCACTGGGACCTTTAATCACTGAAATAAGCAAAGTATCTTTTTAAATAATTTAAAAATTTCTTTTACACATAACTTAGAAAAATTCCATAATGAGAACTTATGACGTTTTGAAGCCAAAATTTTGTAATTCACACTGGAATTCTCGATTATTCACCTCTCATTGCTGAATTCTCTTATCAATTCCATAAAAAAGGCAAAAAAATTAACCAATACTATCTTTGTATCCACTGCTTGCACTGATTTTTGCATGTCAGAAGTGTTAAAATTTAATTTTACTTTAAGTGTTTGTTCCCTCTCTCAATGAACAATGAACATCCGTCATAAATTAATGTAATAAATATTATGGTATAAATTTTTTTAAAGAATCTGGAGACTAAAGAACAATTAACTAAATTTTACGCTGTCAACTATAGGAACTTCCGCTTAAAATGGAATCTTTGTTGCCCGCTGCGATTTCGCATGTGCGCTGTCATTATTTCTGCATTCTCTATTCATAAAATTTATCCGACACTAGAGTTAAAGAAAGCAAGCATCATGTTTCAGGCATGGGCGAGAAAGGTTCTGATAGTAATAGAAGGCAGTCTATATGAGAAGCAAAATGGGAAAAAAAAAGCCAATGTGCAGATCTAGAAGTAAAAGGACAGAAAAGATGAGTGGGATTATAATTTGGGAAACAAGCAGTAGGAGAAGCATTATCCAAAATAAGCTAATGGGAAGCCACAGAATACAAGGGACAGCTGACCCCCTTCCAAATGAGAGGGAAACATAGCGGTAATATGAGGTCTGTTCAAAGAGTTCCAGAACATTTTGAATAGCACGCCTACAGTTGGTTATACGAGGGCTGGTCATAGGTGAAGAGGTCAATGCATTCGTCCATAGTGACAAGCTGCTCACAAAAGCCGTCCGGGTCAGCCTGACACAGGTTCAAAAGCTCGGAATTGCAGGAACCTTAACATGGTTCGCACCTCCGATTTTCTGATGGGCTGCGCCATGTTGCTTTCGACACTCTGGTGGAGTTTAGTGGTACTGCATCAAACACAGCTTTGTATCCCCTAGCACTCGGGGGATGTCACTTCCCACTTACTACAAGTTTTCAAAAGCGATTGACATTAGAAAAAGCATGTGACATTTTTCAAATTTGTCAAAAAACAGCAGTACAGCTGACAAACCGAGTTTAACAAACTTTCACACTTACACAAACCATACGGTGATCACTACATTACAGTGATTAACGAAATCGCCATGAAGCACCACAGTTGGATTATTCAATACTAAACCAATAGCTGTATCTCAGAAACCATTAATAAAAGACTACATTTTATTAAGGCCTAACAACACAGTCCTCTACTTAAAAAAATACTCCAAGCATTGGTGGAGCCAGAAGATTTGTGTTTACTTTCCTCATCGACAGGGCCACTAAGTGAAGATAAACTAAACATCGAGCTACCAGAAATCGAAAGCATTGCCTTGAAGAATGGATATACTACAGATATGAATGAAGAGCTCCTGAAGAAAAGAAAATTTAGACTTTTCATAGCCAACATTTCCCAACTGTCCCCATTAAGGAAAGCAAGCGATTCATCTCCTTGTCATTTAATCAACAAGAAGTTTAAGAAGAATCCCCAAGAACCACAGACTGGACATACACTATATGATCAAAAATATCCGGACACCCCTCACAGATCATCGATTGGCCCAATGTCACATGATAATGACTTGCACATCATTTAAATAGCTTCCCACACCTTCAGACACAACTCTGCTTGGACATTGGTAAGAATGGGTCGTTCGGCAGAGCTCAGTGAGTTCCAACGTGGAACCATCGTTGGATGTCACCTATGCGGCAAGTCCGTGCGTGACATTTCCAGCCTTCTTCAGATACCCAAGTCAACAGTTGGCGATGTCATAATGAAATGGAAGACCCGGGGATCAACAACAGTTCAACAACGAACCGGTAGACCCAAGAAACTAACGGACAGAGACCGTCGAGTGCTTCGTCGTGTCACCCGCAGCAACCGGAAGTCCTCGGCGGAAAAAATTGCCACAGAGTTTCGAAACGCCTCTGCAAAAAAGTTTTTTAAATATTGTCTTTGTGTAGCCGATTTACCCAACTAGGCAGTTTTCAACATCTGATGTGTTTCCGTAGCCGATTTACCCAACTTTAGGCAGAATTTAATACCAAGCCATGTTTTTCTTGACGATACTTTTTCACATGCACTGCTATAATACGTGTCTGAATATGAATACTTTACACTACTAAAAAAAAAAAATCTATGAAGCTGCAGCACAATAGGCGACTCATGCAAACAGACTCTTGATATGCTGAATTCTTGTTTACATTTTAACAGCAACCTCTATCTGGGTATTTAATTTCCACACCTATATTTAAAAAATCCTGTTCTCTCATTACATGTGTTTTGTATTCTTGCTGTATGATGACAGATTACTTTGTATTCTTGGTGGTTGAAATGCACATATTTGAAGTAAAATCTATTTTATGGCATCTTCAAAGGATTCTTTATTTCTACCATTAAAAGACTACATGTTTATAAAAACTTTTTGACTTACAATAACTCATTCTATAGGGCGGCCCGTAAATAAGTATTTTAAATCCATAAAGTAGTGGCAGCAAGACGGAACCCCGCCTCATTACACTTTGGATGTCCGCGCATCTCTGAATGAAACTTTCCCTGAAAAGTGGATTGGGCACCGTAGCCCCATCAAGTAGCCAGCCCAGTCCTTAAGGTGCCCACACACGATCATGCCCGGCTTGCTGCCAAGCCATTCAGTTCGACTGTTCATTCCAAAAATGTTCATGTGTGGGGCAATCATTCCAAAACTGATGGCTTGTCATTCCCGGAATGACAAGTTCAACCTGTTTGATTTTGGCTTGACATTCAAGGCATGATAAAGCGAAAAACTGATCGTGTGTGACGCTATTCATTCCCGGAATGACATGCGCATGCGCACCGATTGGCTCAAATATGTGTGCAGCAGGAAGTGCCAGTTGCGTTTTGATATAACAGGAGCAACTAGGGATAGAAGTTCTCGAAAACTTGTGGAACTCATCCGTAGGTAATTCAGGAAGTCATCCTTTGCATTAGCTTCGAGTTCACCCAGAAGATTTATATCAGAATATTTCTTTCTTTCTTGCAACCAGCGTTTAGACCAAATGCTCCTTTTCATTTTAGGCCTATCATCGCCCTCGGCAAGCAGCATTGCAATAACAGTTGCTGCAGATTTCTTCATAATGTAAAGTCACTGCACCATCACTGCACAGCAGACATTGGCGAATAAATTTGTTCAACAAAATGCAATAAAGTTCCCATGGAATGACAGTTTCGGCATGACTCGTGTGTGGTGAATTCTTATCAAGCATGAAGTGACAGTTATGGAATGGCAAGCATGGGAGCAAGCCGGGCTTGATTGGGTATGGGTACCTTTAGACCTGACACCCACCGATTTTTTCTTGTGGGGCTATCTCAAAGAGAAAGTCTACGCCCACCCCACTGACGCATCGAGGAATTGAAGGAACTGATAATCCAAGAATTTAAAACGATTTGTAATGAGTTCTGTTGCAAGGCGTGTGCAAACAAAGCTTTGCACCTCCAAGAAGTAATCCTTTGATGGTGAACAGTTTTGTATCCTTTGATGATGTATACAACTTCACAGATTAAATAAATTGTGTTCTACAATGGAGTTACTGGCTGTCAAACACCTGAACTTATTTATGAGCCACCCTGTTTGCCCATACGAAATAGTGACCTTTCCTCTAAGGACACCCTACATATAAAATTTATTACAGCCTTTTCACATTGCTTTCTTACTTTTTCACGAACATTTCGTACTTTTTCATAAACATTTAATCCATATTTATAATAAAACTGTGTAAATTTAAAGAACAATTATAGACAATCATTCACTCGTGAATTTCTCTGAATCAGGAGAGAATTTGAGAATTCACGTTAGGTCTCGAAGTGAATTTACAGAACAATTATAGAACAATTTTCCGTGAAACAGGAGAGAATTCTAGAATTCACGCAAAGTCTCGACCGCCACAGTGAATTATGATGTAATCAATAATGGTGACTGGCATGAAGATGTGAAGCAGCAAACGACTGATATATGAAGTAGAAAACTGAAAAGATAAGAGAAAGATATGTAAGCAAATATCGAAGCAATCTTTTTAGCTAATGGATCCAGCGATAAATGTATTTGTTATTATCGTCCTAGTAAAAATCTGCTTCAATATTTATACTACTTATGTAAATGCACAAAAAAAAAACCCCTGTTCATGGCCTATAATTGTTCTCTAAATTTACACAGTTTATTATAAATACGGATTAAATGTTTGTGAAATAGTACTAAATATTTGTGAAAAAGTACGAAAGCAATGTGAAAAAGCTGTACGTTGAATATCTGAACAAGATTTTTAAAAAAAAATTCTAAGTGATGCTGCTGCAGTCTAAAAAACTGGATCTTCAATTAACAAATATGAAATCTTATTAAATGGGAGAGTTTAATGAATAGAGTATAATGATATGGCTATAGATATTCTTACTTAATTCTATAAAACTTTAAAAAATGTTTGCATTGATGGATCAGAGACAGAAAATTGGACTCCCCTCCCCCTTTTCAATAATTTAATTGTTTTAATGAAGTCTGACTTTTTTAATTTCCTAATCTTGAAAAACTGGCCTTACGAGGGTCGAATCAAATTAACAAATTTCAGTATGAGGGAGAATTTAAGAGAACGCACACCCATCATCGTAATTATGTGTTTTCACGGTCACTGAACTAACTAAACAACAAGACATGAATTCTTTTCATTTTTTTTTTTTTTTTTTGGCAACATTTTTGAGATGAGGCAGCATCCTCTGATGTCAATCGTTCCTTGATGACAGGTTGCTGAAAACGTTTTAAAATGATTTTTTTATTGCTTTTATGTAAGGTACAATGAGTAAGATTCAAAAAAAGCGTATTTTTAAATTCTGGAATAATCGTTAGATAGAACGATTACATGTTGACTAATGTTTGAAACAATGAGAAGAGTTGATCCACAACAATCGTCGCACTTGGCGCATTGTTTTCAAACCTTCTCCGTCGAGCACTTAAAGATGCAGTTGGCGTAACAAGGTTGCCAAGTGCTACAATTCGACTCATTACATAAAGTTAAGTGACCGCATGGCCACAATAGAGACTGAGCTTATAAGATTATAAATGATTTCAGCTTACATATATGCATGCACATAATGCAGATGCGGAGACAGGAAGAAATAAAAATAAATACGATTTAACGAGCATAAAAATATAACGTGCTTACTTTAAAACACAAACAAACCACGATTAAAAGGGAGAAAACCTGAAGATATTCTTGGAGTTTTCAAAGCTCGCGTAACGGACGCCGACTTGGAAACAAACAAAAAGAAAAGTTGTGCGCGTTTTCTATTGGCTCATTCCGGAGGATGACTCACTTCCTCGGCCTCCTACAACCAATCAGCTGTTTTCATTCAACACGACGCGGCAATGACCAGCAGCAGCGAAGAAGGAACTTTGGATCGAATTTTTAAACTCTTTCTTAGAAGCATGGAATTAGGAATAGATGGAAAGAAATTTTCTTTTGTTCTTGGTCCTGTCTATTTCAGCGTCACGTAGAATAAATAATATTGCGTGGATGCCATTTCTTTACTCAAATTTATAATTTGTTTTACAATGTTAAACATTAATTCTACGATAGGCTTAATGAATCGACATAATGTTTTGTTTATTTTATTATGTTATCGGTATTATGAAATTGTATAATGTAGCATGGCGTCACCGACCTGCTGTAACAAAGAAATTGGCATATTTAATAATCAAGTAGATAAAGAAATACGAAGGAAATAAATGAAAAACATCCAACCTCTCCAATATGTATAAAAAAAATATAAAAAAAAAATTATTTTTGCAAACTTCTATAATGAACTCGCTTTATTTGCCCAGTTAATCATTCATTCGCTTCTCCCCAAGATTTCCATCACTGCTATCTCCATCATTATTTTTTACTTTATCAAATATTCAATCTCTATTTACTTTAATCCACTTTAATCTATTCACAATATTCTTTAATCACCTCATAAGCACAACTCTGCCATCAACTTTTCTTTTTTAATCCTATTTTCCTATTTCTACTCAGAAAGAAAGTATAAACGTATAAACTCACCAACACAAACAAGTGCAATAACTCTTTTGCTTAATAAATTATCTAACGAGCTTAAATAAACTTTTACAGAAATCAAAAGTTTGACATGCAGGTAAAGCTTTTACAGAATCACTGGGGAAATGGTATGGCCAGGGATGGATGAAAGGGGCATAAGAGAAAAAAAAAAAATAGTATGGCCCACCCTTCATCTGTTCTTGGTATGACATAAGAAAAAAAAATAGTTCGAAACTTTAGCAATAGATGGCACTTTACTCGTCATAACAAAAATGGGTTCGGCTACCATTGACATTTGAATCCCAATGCAACGGTTATTGCTTGAGCTTAGCCAACAAGGAGAAACTTGAAGGAGCTATTGTTTCTTCTTGTTGGCTAAGGCTTGAGTTGCAGGTTAATTTAACCTAGTTAAAGCAACTGTACTGTTCAATGTGCATAACTATCGTTTTTTTACTGAAAAAAATGACTTCAAGTTGAGATGGGAAAAATCGGTTTTTAATTGTCCTGAGGCTAAAAACAGCAGAAAAAGCAACAATAAAATCGCTTTTTATTTATCACGAGACTTGCGCAATAAATGTTCAATATGCTGTCCACCAATGACATATATTAAAGGTAGATTCCGAATCCATGACAGTTTACATCGCCACCAAAGTGAAGCCAATTGAAGCCATGACAGTTCTGGGCAGGAATGAGCAATGGAGTAGTTAGCTGTGTGGCTGCTTTGTTTTTGACAATTTTGGGAACGAGGGATAATTAATTCAAAATCATTCCTTAAAGTTGTTCCAGGTACAACTGTACAAATAGACACGAAAAAGGACAGGGATCACTTTCCGCAAGCATAAATCAAAAATACGTAACTGAAATGAAAATACATAACTGAAAGATGATTGAAACCTTTTATCGAAAAATTAGTTAAAAAATATAATAAAATACTCAAAATACAAAGTTAATGAAAAGATCGGCGTGTGGAAGAATTATTAATCAGCTACCCTCATGTTTAGCCATGTGTTTTGCATAATCTTCACTCACTTTCGGCCATGACGGTTCTGGGAAGCAAAGTTTCCCAATTGGCTTCAAGTATGGCGGCAGGTTTCGAGGTCTATCTTTAATATACGTCATTACTGTCTACCGTTTTTTGCCCGAGTTGAAACCGAGAAATGGCATATTTCACAACAGATCAAAGTTTATCAGGTTTGATGTTGTGAATGTGTTGCACAGTGCATGTCTTCAATTCCACTACGTTTGGAATCGGACTGTTGTATTTTGTGCTGTTCAATTGAATTCCGACTCCATATTTTGTTGGTTTCTTGTAACAAGGCTAATTTAATTACTATAGTCCATCCAGCCTTAGTTTGCACGAAATGTAATGGACATGTTAATTGTTATGTAGGTTAATTTTTATTGTAACAATGTCCAACAATTGAAATGGCCATCAGATTTCGCGCAAACTAAGGTTGGATGGACTATAACTACTATTTGATATAGATATTGATATACACAATTAGGATATACTGATAATAACAATAAATAATGCACTGATCGCGATCAATGTCTAATCACCTGTCCCAGGAAAAGTTCTCGGCCACATGGTTAGTGGTCCAGGAGGCCCAACCTGGATAATACTACTGGATGATCTGTCTTCTTCCTTCGGGTCTTTTTCCCCTCTCTTCCCAGAGTGCCACCCGAGTCCTGTGGTGGTTATTCGATGAAGCATGGGCTTTGTTGCCATCTGGTGGCACCACGCGCAAACAGGTCGCGAGCTCGCAAACGGACCACTGACCACAGCATTTTTCAGATAACGCCACAGCAGAAGTCACAAGGATTAAGATCAGGTGATCTTGGTGCCCAGGCTGTTGGAAAATGACAGCTGATAATTCTACCATTTCCGAAATGCATGTTGAGCAGTTGTTTCACTGGTTTTGTGGAGAAGCGCCATCTTGCATAAAAATTATGCTATCTACACATGCACCCTGTTGAAGTGTTGGGATGGCGTGGTTGCACAAAACAGTCTCAAAGCTTTTACTATTGACAGTACAGGTAACAGGACCTGCAAGACCTATCTCCTCGAAAATGAATGGCCCTTTGATAAACGTTGCCATAAACCTGCACCACACAGCTAACTTTGCAGAATGAAGACGTACTGGTTCATGTGCAAAGAGATTTTCCGTTGCTAATATATTTTGCAATTGGCATGCCCTTGGAGATGCCCTCGGGTTTGTCTGTCCACAAAATGTTCCGTGGCCATTCATTGTCCACTTCCATGCGAGCAAGAAATTCTAGAGAGAAAGTTTCCCTTACTGGCAGGTCAGCAGGAAGCAACTCCTGAACAGGTCTACGATAATTGGGTGGAGACAATTCAGTGGATGACAATTCGGTGAACGACAATTCGGTGGACGTCAGTTGCGTGGACGCTTCGAGCATAAAAATAGGAGGGTGGACGTCTATTTTTATGCTCGAAGGGTGGATGCGACAATTCGGTGAATGTCAATTCGGTGGAAATGCAAATTCGGTCAAGATTTTAAATCACTGAAGAATTTTAGATATTTAACTCGTTGTTTGTTTATAATCGAAATTAATTTTACTCAAAAAAGCAAAATTAAGAGACAAATAGACAATAAAAGAAAAGAAAAAAAAAATGACAAGCCACAGAAAAGCAAGAAAAGCTAAAAAAGCAACTGTGTACGGAGGGTTGATTCAGATAAAATGAGACGACTTTAAAAGCCGCGTATGACCTTGACGGAATGTGATTTGCATGACTCGTCCACTATTCATGGGATTAGCTTTGTATACACATGTTGCTGTTATTTGGAATATTTCGTGCTGAAACATGGCTTCCAAAATCACAGCTTTTTGGGAAGAGTATATGTTTGGCCTTTCCGACGCTAACTTCAGTCTTTCGTGCATTGTGGAATTATGCAAACGAAATGGTATTGTGGTATCCAAAGCTACTGTGGGTCGAATAATCAAAAAGAACAAATTGCGACCATCTAATGAACGTGGACGAGCAGAGAAGCAGACCAGAAACAAGCCCCAGCCAACACGCCCAGCTCAGGTGGTGCGAGAAATCCGGTCTGAAGTGCTGAAAGAAAATCCGCCCACACAGATAAGTCTAGCCCAAAGGAAAGGTATTTCACAGGCAACAGTCTCCAGAATAATCCATGACAATCTTGGGCTGGAACGACGTCATAAAGCGCGCGGTCACAGACTGTCGGCCAGGCATGTGCAGAAACTATTCACCAACGCCAGAAAACTGTATGAAAACCATCTTGCAGGTGACCGATGGAAGTGGGTTGTCTCCTTGGATGAAGCCTGGGTATACCTCGATGACACCAACAAACCCAGGGCAATTTACTATCGCGAAAGAGGGGATAAGACCAGGTCCTATTTTGTCCGAAGGTGCAAGGAAAAGTTTTCAAAGGGCTTCATGGTGGTTGCCGGATATTGTTCACGATTCGTCGAGTTCCTGGAAACTGTAAAATTAGTGCAGCTTACTTCCAGAATAATGTAATGGACCACATATATCGGCAGGATATCCCAGTCTGTACCCTGGTGAGCAATCAAAAGTTTGGATCCACATGGACAAGGCATCAAGCCACACTGCCAAGTCATCTGTGGCTTACTACAGGAAGATGGAACAGGAGACGGGCATACGAGTTATTCCCTTCTCTCATGGGCCCTTCTCTCCTGACGCATCACCGATGGATTTCTGTGGTTTTGGTCTCCTGAAACGACGGCTCGAAAGTCGCCGACCAAGAACCGTTGACGGGCTATGGAAAGTGTGTCAGCAGGTGTGGAACGAACTTCCCATGGAGTCCCTCAAACTCAGCCTACTTCAGTGGAAATTACGGTGCCGGACGATAGTCCAACAACGTGGTTCTCACATCGAACACAACCGGTGGTGGCGCCATGGTATTACACCATCGTAACAGAACTGCAAAGTCGTCTCATTTTATCTGAATCAACCCTCCGTAGCAGCCCTGTGATTGCAAGTTCTTCAGTTATCTAAAACATACTACTGTAATTATTTATTTTATTTATTTATTTATAAAACAAAAAATACAAAGCTCCACCGGGAGCAGGTATGTCCATATAGTAAGCACCCCGTGGGCTACACCAAAACAAAAACAATTACTACAAGTAATTAACATAAAAACAGATTAGGAAAAAGAAAACAAAACATACACAAAATAATAATAATAATAATAATTGTAACAACAGTAAAACATCCGTCCTCCACTTATATATCATAATCAAGTTTTTATTAGCACGAAGAGGGCGGACTGAACGATATTGAAGAAAATTGGAGATGTGACTAACCTTTATACGGTTGTGTAAGATCCCCATAACGATATTAAAAAACACATTTTTTTTTATTATATTAAAAATATCAAATTAATATTAAAATTATAATCACAGAACTAAATCATCATTAAGAAGTTTTAATAATAACTTACTGTAGAGAGCACCAAATGGTATCTTGAAGTGCTTCGAAATCTGACATATATAGACATCTGATCATCAGCTGTCAAATCATCTCGTATTTACGGTACGAACTATACTGCATCCGTACCCAAGAATGGACGAATAATGGGCTGTGTGATTGGTTGATTTAATTTTGGGCATCTTAATATGCACCATCCATCCAGCAGTAAGCGTTTCTCTAGGCTTTCCTGCCAAATAAATGTTATGAACTCAATGAACATACAGAATGCAATATTAGAAAATTTAATTGGTATTATATACTGAACAGGAATTGAAAATGGAATTTGTAACAGTACATAGCATTTCTGTAACTTGGGCTTTTCTTAGAATTGATAGTTCTTAGAACTTAGCATTTTCTTGAAAATCTGTAAAAATGAGCAGTAACTGGAGATAATGGAGAGTTAGCAGACTATTGAGAAACAGTGAAAAGGCGGCAGAAGAAGCAATCCCTTCGCGAATTAGAGACAGCTGGCATTATGCAAATGTGGTGCTGTGGACGGTCATGGCAACGGAATGATGTAAGCAGCGATCTGACAATCTAAGGAGTAATGGAACAAGAATCAGTAATAGTCGGCGGCAGTAGGGGTAAGACAAAAGATTTAAGCGCCTTTAATCGTGGGCAAATTGTCGGGGCCCGACGAATGGGTCACTCCATCTCAGAAGTCGTGCAAACACTGGGATTTTCATGAACAAGTGTGTCATGGGTGTACGGTGAGTACGTCGATGCCGATAAAACCATCCCTGCAAGGCCAACTGCGTGTGTATGAGCGGGGTTGTGGTCGGTTAGCTTCCATTGTAACGGCGGATAGATGGGTCACAGTGCAAAAGATCACTCGGCAATTTAACGCTGGTGCACAAAAATGTGTAAGCAACCACACCATGAGAACAATCTTGCTATTGGATACAGAAGCCATCGTCCCACGCGGGTACCTCTGCTGACTGCATATCACATGGGCGCAACGAGTAGCATGGGCATGGGAACATCGCCACTGTAGCACAGTTCCGTATAGCTTCCCATCGCTTCCAGTATCTTATTGAGTCCATGCAGAGACGAATCGCCGCTCTAACCAGGGTGAACGGTAGTGCTACACGATACTAGTTAGGTATCTCTAATTGCTGGTTTGTGTATCGAGTTATATTATTCCATTAATTTCTGGGTCTGTTAAAAATTATGTCAATTATTCATCCAAGATAATTAATCTTATTAAAATAGTCCAAGGTCCTAATGAAGTCATTTCAAAAGGGTCTATATTATTATTATTATTATTATTATTATTATTATTAACCAAAAAATTGAACAATCAAATTTCTCCCAAAGAAGATTTACTTTTTTATTTTATAAAGACAAGAAAGATTTACTTTTATTTACTTTTTAAACTAATTGTTTACAAATTTTTTAATCCAAAAAACGAAAAGTAAAGCAATTGACAACTAATAAATAGAACATGGTCCCTTGATTTCGAAGCGGGCTCCTTTGGCGGCGATACAAAGCCCCAAACGTGTCTTGAAGTTTTCAGCAATGGGCCGCAAGTCGTCGGGCGACAATCGGTCCCATTCTTAGCGCAGGGACTTCTTCAGCGACTCCAAACTGCTGTGGCGATTAGCACAGGTCCTGGCTTCCAAGATCGACCATACGCTGTAATCCATCGGATTGAGATCCGGCGAGTAGGGCGGCCACTGCTGAGACGTGATGAAATCCGGAAAATGGCTCTTGCACCACTCCTGCGTCATTTTCGCTCTGCGAGCTGGTGCAGAGTCTTGTTAAAAGGTCCAATCCGCGTTGCCGAAATGTTGCCGAGCCCAAGGAAGTATCACAGCCTCGAGAATGCCACGATGGTAAACTTGTTGGTTGATTTTAACTCCTTGATCCACGAAAACGAGGCGTGTCTTGCCACTGGCGCAAATTTCGCCCCAGACTGCTGACCACACTCTGACTTTTTGGTGATTGTGTGCCTGCTCCACAGTGAAGAGCTTCTCGGCTGTGAAGAGGATCGCTTCCATTTCTCACCTGCGGCCCGACGCTTGAGTTGGCGGCATCTGTGGAGCCGCATGCGCTTGTTTTCGTCTGTGAGGAGCTGGACTTTTTGGAGCTTGTAGGGCTTGAGTTTGAGTTCCTGTGTTGCCATTTTCCGCATCGATTCGCGGTGGATTCCGGTTTCACGAGCGATTTGTCTCATTGAGACCCTCGGATTTCGCTGGACTCGCTTTTTGATGATTTTGCGGTTTCTGGACGTGTTGGTGGTACACTTTCTTCCTCTTCCTGGACGTCACCTTCATGGCCAAGCTCTTTGAACCGTTTGACTGCTTTGGAGACGACGTCTCTGCCAACATTGAGTAAACGAACAATTTCACATTGACGCTTTCCTTGACGAAACAGCTCCAAAATTGCACTGCGTTTGCTTGACATTTCAAAACACATCAATTAACTCATAAGTTGAAACACGGACGACTTGCCCAAGAACATGCAGTGATTGCAATGAATTAAAAATTATTTGGTGGGGCTTTAATATATTCGCGCCTGGACGCGTCCATTTCTGTTGCCATAATTTAATGTCACCCTGTATTATTAATTTCATTCACTGTTAGCTCTGTTTTAGGTCCGCACTTCTGCAGCTCTCTATTCGGCCCAGAGTGATTTTGGTTGGTGGGTAATAATCTCCCGTTGTACTATATATTTCTGTAATTTGTTTCAACATTCTTTCTAGCTGTAAGCCATCATTTTTTGGATGATGCTAAACCAAAACGAGTTGGCAATAAATTTTCTGGACCAGTTTGGCCATTCTGGAATTTACAATACTCATTTGCAAAAAAGTTGGGACAGTGCAACATATAAGAAGAACTCCAACACATTTGTTTGGATTATTGTATTGCCGTTTATTTCAACGCATTACAATACATAAACGATAAATTAGGCATGGGATCACATATCTTATATGCTTAAAGAAAAATACAGGTGGTTTTCCTGTTTGGCACGTGCAACACACTCCCAAAAAAGTTGGGACAGCACGGCGTTTACCACGGTGTGGCGTCACCTCTCCTCTTGATGACACACTGTAATCTTCTGGGCATCGATGACACCAATCTTTCTAACACCGTAACCGGAATTCTCTCCCATTCCTGTTGGATATAGGTTTTCAGCTGTTCAACTGTCCGGGGTCGTCGCTGTCGTAGTTTTCGTTTAATAATACGCCAAACGTTTTCTATAGGCGACAGATCCGGGCTGCAAGGGGGCCAATCCAACATACGAATGCGCTGCCGACGTAGCCATGCACAAGTTATGCGCGCTGCATGCGGTCTGGCGTTGTCTTGTTGAAATATACACTGACGTCGTCCAAACAGGCGCCTCTTAGATGGCACCATAGCTTGTTCCAGGATCTGTATATACGCTTCAGCATTGACGGTGCCATTGCAGATATGCAAGTCTCCCATTCCATGGCCACTAATACAGCCCCAGACCATGACAGACGGTGGTTTCTGTACCGAACGCCTGTAGCACGCGGGAATATCCTTTTTCGTCTTTGGTCCGGAGTGTACGGCGTCCATTATTTCCGTAAACAATCGTAAAGGTTGATTCATCGGACCACAATATGTTCTTCCAGCGTGCTTGGGACCAATTGCGATGGGCTCGAGCCCATATCAGACGGCGACGTTGCTGTCGTTTGTTGATGTATGGCTTCCGTTGCGCACAGTATAACTTAAGTTTGCATTTGTGGATGCACCGGCGTACAGTATTCAACGAAAATGGCTTCCCGAAGAAATCGCGGGCCCACGTGGCTATGTCCGTAATCGCAGCATTCCTATGCGTGACGCAGTGACGTCGGAGGATCCGAAGAGCTCGAGCATTCAGAATAGGTTTTCTACCTTGGCCTTTCCGAACTGTGATCTCACCACTATCTCGGTAACGCTTGAAAATATTATGTACTGTAGATGATGACAGGTTAAATCTTCTGGCTATTGCACGCTGAGAAACGTTGTTTGTGAATTCTTGAATGATTCGAACACGAAGATCTTCGCTAACTGGCTTGCCTCGACCCATCGTTCCGAATAAGTTACCTGAACGACGGATGGCAACTGTTATTTATACGGAATGTAGTACGACGTCATCATTCTAGATTATTCCCGAACAATTCGGAAGGTTCCACTACTAACGGCGCTTTCTACAACGTATGTCCCTACTATTTTGGAACGTGTTGCAACACCCCCATTCAAATGAACGTCCCGGCCGCGATACAAAATGTTTTGGTGCACACAGTATATTTATGTCATTTCATAAACGTATCTGCTATTTTGTATTCGCGAGAAAGTTTTGTTACATCATCCCTTTTTGTTTTTTCTATATATTTTGCACTGTCCCAACTTTTTTGGAAATGAGTATTGTAGTTGCTGACCAAGTGGCTAACTTTCAACAAGGTAATGCATCCTGCCATAGTGCTCTTATGGCGCAGATTGGTTCGGAAATATGGAGAGTTTACTTGCTTAGGTGGTCTCCACAATCTCCGGATCTCAATCCTACTGAGCACAAATGCCAACTGGAGGAAGTTGAAAAACCCATCAGACTCCTTGATTCACGGCCATCAAATCTCCACAACTGCAAATTGCTATTTATCAAGTATGCTCACAAACCAACTATCAATATAAAGGACAGAGGCTATTTGGTCTACGTAATCTCCCATGCACCAAGTACAGAGAAGTAACAGTGAAGACAGTTATTTATAGTACATATACTGTATATTGGAAGCCATGCCCACCAATCAGTGTTTCATACTGTGTGGTACATAGTACCAAAGAAACAATATAATGAAGTATTTTATATTGGATCCGCAATACATTCATTTGAAGAATGGTTTTAGGAAATGGATGGGAAGTCTGCGTTTGCAGAAATTTTCTTCTTTCTTTAGACACTATAGATTTAGATAGCCTGTACGCTGATTCAAATCCATTACTAGCAGGGTCGCCACACTGAAAAAAAATGATAAAAGGTGGCAGAAAAATGAATATCATGTCCCTGGTTGCCATATACCCTCGCTACGACCCTGCTCAGCGAGTTGGCCACGTAAACGGCGTCTTTGCAAGAACGTCTTACCAAAAGTGGACATCAAATGTTGTACCCAATGGAAGAAATTATATTTTAAAGTTTCCTTATGAACTGTCGACTGGTTGTCAGCAACCACAAGACAAACTAGGTTGGGCACCCACTGGGGTGGTTTGTTTCTTAAGATATGGGAGCAATCATTCAGCATCCAATACTCTTTTGTCTTTTTGGTCGTTGTCATTATTCTCCTGGTTCTGTCAAAAAACATTTGTTTTGATTAAAAAATAAGAAAGTTGGATTTTAATACAGAAATGCTGATTGGTGGACTTACAAAACAAAAAAGATGGGACAGAAACATCATGGTGAATAAAATACAGGATGGGGCAGAAACAATTAGATAATTTAAATTTGGTGTCATACCGACATCTTTGTAGGTGGCGCAGTGCAACACTCATCGCTGAGTAAAGCAGTTTAAAGCCTTTGATCATCGTACAGCATTGGTCCACCACAGTACGAAATTCAATGGTAGTTATCCGAGGAATGCTTCCGTAATTTGTCATCTCTCGTTTTGGGGACGTTGAATGGCCCCCACACCCGCCTGAATTTTTCCTATGGGGCTATTTGAAGGATAAAGCCCCTAACCTCACACTATACAGAAACTGAAAGATTTCACAAAAGAGGAAATTCATGCAATTCCAGCGAATTTGCTGAGGAAAGTCATGGACAACGTCTGACAACCATGCAGATGTATGCCTTACTTCCAATGGAGCTCACCTGAGTGATGTTATCTTCAAAAAGTGACTTGAAAAAGAAATGCATGTTTTCTGTTTTTTTTTTTTGTTTTTTTTTTAACAATTGTTTACCTAGATATTATTTAGTTTTCAGTTAAAGTGTTTATTTTCAAGTTATTAACCGTCTATTTTGTTTCTGCCTCTTCCTGTGTCTAGCACAACAAAATAAAAAAGGGGAAAATTATGATTCTCGGTATGTAATGCGCACCTGTGCATAATGTACAACCAGGTTATTGTAAACAAATAAATGCTAACTGACTTAGAGCTTTGCATACCATACAAGCACTACACTTGGTATGATGACTCGTGATAAACGTGTATTCAATTTTGAATTAAGAATTCAATTTTTTTAATAATAAAGAAATTTTCATGTAGACCTAAAAATCTTCACATCAAAATCGGAATATTATGAGCACTTTATTATAATGCACAGTCTGATTTTTTTAAACTTTCATCTTGTAGAATACGCGCATTATATACCGAAAATTATGGTATTAAGAAAAAAATATAAATAAAATCAACTTATAACACCAAAAGATATAAAGGTAAAAAAGTGCAACGCATTTAATCATTAAATTATTGACAATACAGTAGACTCTCGAATCTCGGCGATCTGGTATTAATATGTTACAAAATTGATGATAACCAGCTGCATTAATGGAAAAGACAGTGTTCATTTAATACGTACATTACAAAACAGTACATAGTAACAAGATAAAAAAAGATTATAAATTAAGGCGTCGACTACCTAGGTCATTTTGCGCCTTTTACACAAGTTATGTCTGTACGCAGCCCGGGACAAAAACAAACATCCATGCCCACGGCGGGATTCGAACCCACAGCCAGGCGGACTCGAGAACTAGAAAGCCTACGCCCAAGCCCTTTCGGCCACCTGGGTGTCAGAGGGAAGCAGAAAACATTGCAATTGTTGGAGTCATGGCGAAATGTAGCGATTTATCCGACCTCCAAAAGGGCATGATCATCGGCTTCCGAGCTAAGAGTGGCAGTATTTCCGAAACGGCTAGTTTTGTGAACTGTTCGCGTGCCACCGTGGTGAAAGTGTACCATGCATGGCAGAATGGTAATACCCAAAATCAGCGACATACCATGTATGAGGCATCATGAAGCATAGGTAACAGAGGTGAACAACCGCTACAGAGATGCATGCAAGCGAACAGATGTGCAACCATGGTCCGACTGACCTCTCAAATGAACCAGGGGGCTACCAAACGTGTATCCTCAATGAGTTCAGCAAACGTTGCTGCGTATGGGGCTCTGCAGCAGACGGCTGTTCACAGGCGACAAAGACTGACATTTGCACGCCAGTACTGCAACTGGACACCAACAGAGTGGCGAAAGATGGCCTTTTCCGAAGAATCACGGTTTATGCTTCCTCGGACAAATGGACGATGGCATGTACGGCGTTCAGCGTCAGAAAACATACACCCTGCAACACATGCCACAAGGGCCCAGGCCAGAGGAGGCAGCGTTATGATCTGGGGAATGTTTTCATGGCATTCCCTGGGTACACTCATCATTATGGACGGCATCATGGATCAATGGAAGTACACCTGTCCTTTCAGACCATGTCCGCCCCTATATGCAGATTGTTTCCTCAGCACGAAGGCATCTTCCAGCAGGACAATGCGACGTGCCATACAGCGAGTAATGTCAGCGTGTGGTTCGAAGAGCACGAGGATGCGTTTACGGTACTTCCCTGGCCCACAAACTCCCCGGATTTAAGCCCCACAGAGCATCTGTGGGGCACCTCGATTGGGTTGTTCGTGCAATGGATCCTCCACCACGCAACCTACGGCAGCTCGCCACAGAAATGGAGTCGGCATGGCTTCATATTCCTGTCATTACCTTCCAGAACCTTAATGAATCTCTTCCTATCAGTCTGGCAGATGTCCACGCCACGAAAGGTGGTTATTCTGGCTACTGACAGGTGGTTACATTAATGTGACTGGACTGTGTATTATTAGAAGCTGTAATACAGTAGAACGTCGATTATCCAAACTAATTGGGACTAAGGGTGGTTCGGATAACAGACCCGAGTTTTTTTGGTTTTTTTTTTATTTATATATTTTAATCCAATACGTCCATCCAAGGCCTGCATGGCCAAAGGCCGACGAGTTGGGTCCCTGGATGAAACCTGGATTAACGACTGTGTATGATGGTCATAGCAGCTGGGGGAGGGGATGAAGATCGTGAGCCACGGATGGTCACCCATCCAGTGACTAGCCGTGCCTGATATTGCTTAACTTCACAGAAATTGTGCTTCAGTGAAAGCCCACCAGGCCACGGCCTAACATCCCAGTTTCCCATCGGCTTGCGATTGCTATGGCAATCGACAAAGCGCAAGGACAATCTTCAAAAGTAGAAGGAATCAATTTGGAAAATCTGATCTCATGGACACTTTTTTTTTTTTTTTTTTTTTTTTTAGATCTCCAGATAACCTTTTCATCTATGCTGGCAGAACAATAAAAAAATGTTATCTACAAAAGAATCTTGGAAGAAAATTAATTGCATATTAGCCTTTTAAGAGTATACTGCTAATAAATTCACATTTTGCATTTTCAATAATTAGACCCTCTCCAGTTATTTTAATTTGGCAGAAAAGGCTTAATTTAATTATTCTAAGCTTTACCCTAGGCTTTGTATTCAATCAACCTTCTTTGGTTAGCTATATATCAAATACAATACAACAAGAAACTTCCATTTCAAATGAAAATATCAGATATATACAGAGAAACGATTCTGAAGTTACCAAGTTACACTAGTTATTTATGAACAATTATTACTTTAACAATATATTACTTTATAAAACTGTTTACATGTATTATTATATGATGACAGCAGTCTTTGAAAAATTAGGTCTTCTGACAACAGCTTTGATGTGGTATCATTTTTTCTAGAAATAATTGATTTTCAAATGTATTTCTTTCGCTGTTGTCATCATCATATACCAATGTCGCCCTCGAATAATCAGTATGCAAATATTAAGGAGCCAATTGCAGGCTTACTACTGCCAATTTGTGCAGGCGATACTTCCTTTAATGATTACTTAATTTTTTAGAAGAAAGATGTCTGTGGATGTAGCAAAGAAGTCTTTGGCAAGATGTGACAGACTTTCAGAAGGGAGAGGTTATTAGCCTATTACAAGCAGAGGAAAAAAAACAAAGATGGGAATTAAAGTAAGAACTTTTCAACCCATTATTAAAATTTTGAAATAAAGATCTGAAACAAGGGAGTCTGAAGCATAACCATATGCACAATGCGACAAACTTAAAGGAATGGCACTAAGCAGCTGCTCTGCCACAATAATTGTGAGACCAATAGAAAAAAAATGTTAGTGTTTGCCCGGAGCACAAAAACTGGAGCACGAAGCGATGGACCAGTCATCTGTTGATGCTTATATGGGTTTGCTTCTTTAGTCTGGTATGGGTTCTGCAACATTATGAAGGCAATAAAATGGCATCAGCAAAGTATCGATACGAGATAACCAGATTATTTCATTCACGAATGAGCTCTTTCCTGATGGCACTGAGATATTCCAGGATGACAATGCTAGGATTCACTGAGATTGAATTGTAACTGGCATGTTCTGGTCTCGTGATTAGTCATTTCAAAACATCAACAACCCCATGAGTCTTGATCTTAATCCTGTAGAAAATCTTTGGAATGTATTGGAGATGGGCAAACGAAGAGGTTCCATTCTCTCTGCATCACTGCAGAATCTGGGTGAAAAATTACTAGACCACTGAGAAAAAATAGACGTAGAGAAGATACACGAATTTGTTGAATCCATGCCACGGCGAATGCACAGTCATCAAACTAGACGACTATTTTTTTTTTTTTTTTTTTTTTTTTTTTTAATTTTTTGGCTGGGTAGTCTATAATGATAAACAATTTAAAAACTAAGTTTAAAAAAAAAAATTACGGTAAGTTTGTTGCTATTTCTAAAATACATTTTGAAAAGTTTTACACTATTAAAAGTATGGCATGTTCAACATCTAAAATTTATCTATGATTTAAAATATCAAAAGAATAAACAAGTTAATACAAATTCTGCATTGTCATACTGGATGAGGTGGGACACTACTGTGTATCGACCTCATCAACTACTAATTGCGAGTACTCTCAACATCAATCACTATTTCAGTAAAATTGTAGATGCACAAATCATACCCTTCCTTCAGTGCTATAGTCCAGCAAGACAATGCTGAACCCCATGTTGGCAAGAATGTTGTTAGAAGAATAGAGGGTACCTTTTCTTCCCTGGCCTGCAAGTTTTCTATAATTGCTTGTTTATTGAATGTGTATGGGATATGGCCTCTGGGCAATTGGTGTTGTCCCAATGAACTGTGGACTCGAATACAAGTAGCCTGGCAGGTAATTCCCCAAGAGAACATCTCAAATTGGATAACCTGATGTAGAGCAACTTCTATTGCAGGCCATGGTGACTTCACAAGATGCTCTTTTTTTTTTTGCATACATATCACATTACTGATCTGAAACTGTGATGGTGTTGCAATATTCACAAATGCTAGTGTTTCATGGACCCCACAGACTTTCTATCATCTACTGCATCTATTCCAATTCAGTACACATAAGTCGCATGAGGAATGAACTTCATTTTTTTTTTTATTTCATGCTATTTTTCCAAATGTCTCAATTTTTAATGTGCTATTTCTAAAATGCGTACCGTTACAGTGGTGATCGGTTAACGAACATAATCCGTTCCAAGACAATGTTCGCTAGCCGAATTGTTCGTTAACTAATCATTGATTTACCATAGATTATTATGGAAATTTAATTCATTCTGAAGACCCAAAAAATAAATAAAAATTATATAACTTATTATTTTATGAAATATTTATTTTTATATAATAACAATAATAAATACATACATACATACAGTCTTGCATTTTAAACAGTCATTTTTTTTCCCTCTTTAAATTTGTCCAATGCTTTGTTCTATAACTGACAGCGATTTAATGAGCATCCAACAGCTGGCACTAATATTGCATCCGTATGTACATTGGATAGGAAACATAACATTGGGGAAATTACAAGAGTTCTCCCCAGCAACTTATCGTTTAAAACTATTTTTGTATCTGCCCTCTTGATACGAGGGATATTTACATCAAAGATAAGTATTTATTGGCAAAACTTACGAGGTAAGTACGCTATAGTAAAAGTTGTCTGAAATGATATATCCTGCTTATTTGATAGTAATTTCTAATTTTATCAGTATTGTTCAGACAAAAATGACAAACAAATAAAACATTATGCAGTGTTGTGCAGTTTTTCGTGTATTCAGCCAGGCAGTCACCCCTTCATCAAAAGGATTGGGGAGAACCCTGTAGGAGTCCTTAAGACCTTCTTCATCTAATGATTCTGATTATGTATCCAACTGTCCAAGTCTCGTTCCAGAAACAGTTTATAAGAGTGACAGAAAAATAGTTCTGCAGATCTTACACGCAAATCTTATTAGGCTTATCTTTCGCGAAAGTGTTCGCAATCCGATGTATTCGTTAACCGATCACCCACTGTATAAAGCTATCCATACAACTGTACTTACATCAAAATTCGTACGTTGTACAAGAAAACTGTACAAGTTGGCATGTATGAGGATGCAAAAATCCTTGAAAATGATTTATTTCCGTAAGTAATAATCATTAAAAAGTAGGATACAAACATTTTATTTAAAAACTTGCCAACACAGAATACGCACACACAACAGCATTTTTCATTATCATTAATTTTTATTAAACCAAGTACGTAATAAATTATGACTAAATGCTAAAAATGGTTCTTAAATAAATTTAATTTTAGCAAAGAATTGAAAAATTTACTAAAATTAGTCTTTTTTTTTTTTATAAAATTATTATTCTACAATCAAAAAAAGTATGTCAATAATATAAAAGTTGTACCTTAGAACAGGTAGAGAATAACAACATTGGTACAAATGTAAATTTACCAATACTAGAATTAGCATAGCTTATGTATGTTTGTCTTTCATCTATGTCTTTTTTTTTTTTTTTTTTAATTTTTTTTTATATTTATTTTTATTATTATTTTTTTTTTAATAATTTTTTCAGTTATATGCTTTAAGATTTTTTGGTCTTTATTTTATTTATTTATTTTTTTTTTGTCTTTTCCTTTTTTAATTAAAACAAGTTAAAAACAAATACAAATACAAAAGATGATATCTTCAGTACATTAATTATCAAACAGTAAGAAATAATATGGATCTTGCTTGGCGATTATTTCACATCAACCCAAAAACCATCATAAAAGGCGCACATACATTATGTGTATTTATATATAATACAATCATGCAATATAAATTAATATTGGTAAAATGTTGACTAAATACAGTATTGTACACATTACAATTGCAGAGTAAAGCTGTAGATTTTGAAACGTCTCCTCACGAAATGTTAATAATATATTGATAGATATTATCTTTTAGGGGAAAAGGGATTTTTTTTTTTTTTCATTTCATTATTTTGTTTTAAAACCACATTCAAATGAAACATACAATGTGGATGCATTATCAACAATAAGATATCCAGAGATTCACATATTTATAATTAATGCCTGCTTGTGATGCCACTATCATATTCATCTCCCATTGACTTTTGAAAGATCTAAAATTCATATAGTAAATCTGTTGCTCAACTAACATTAAAGATTATTATCTTCGGTTTAATTCCATCTTGATGGCTATAATAAACAAATAAAACGGGTCAATTATCTTTTGCATCTGGAATTACCAAAATCATTTAAATTAAATTTTCATAGTTTAAAGATTAGGTTTTAAGTTACAAACGTACCAAACACCCAGCAATCAAGCAGTTTTTATTTGACTCTTTATATCCATAATTTAGAATATGTCCATTTGACTTTATCGTTATCTTTCATTCAATATTAAAAGTCAACAGGAATTGCTTATTTTCAAATTTTGCACAAGCTATTTCTTTTAACTATGATTTTAACTCTGAAAGCGGCAACTATTTTTCCTCAACAAAATGTAAAATCAAATACGAAAACGGGAAAGAATCAAATATTTTAGGGCTTTATGTATTAAGTTGGTGCAAAATTAATGGCCGATTGCATTTTGTAGATCAGTATGAAAATTATTTCTCAACTTCAATGTACCATCATTTTAAAGCTGCAGTTCTTTTTAAGCTGATGCTAAAAACTTGTTCATATACCTTACATTGTGAAAGATTAGATCAATTTCACAAATGCTGTCTACACAAGAGATATTCATTACTGCGCATGTTCAAACTTCGCCATCGTGCTGCCGAGGCAACTCAAAATGAGATCAAAGCATGGGGTGATGGGACAACTTTTCAATGTACAACATGCAGGTTTGAAAAATTCCGTGGCGACAATACCACCCTTGAAAATGAGGACGGTCGCAGCCATCTATCAAAAGTTGACAACGACCAATTGAAGAAGACATTAATTATAGCCGATACGCTTAAATCCACACAAAAAGTCTACGAAGAGCTCAAGGTAGACCATTTGGAATTCATTCGTCACTTGAAGCAAATTGGAAATGTGAAAAAGCTAAAAGTTGCACCAAAAGAAGCTATGGTGACTGTTGCACCTGAAACAATTACTGTCCACTCATAAGTTCAACTAATCGATGACATGTACCAGAAACATCAACTATGTCCAGCATAACTCAATCGGAAGGGTACAATCTTGCTCCACGACAATGCTCGGTCGCACGTCGCAATGGTCACCTGACGGAAGTTAAATTGATTTTGGCTACAAAACTCTTGATCATCCAGCATACTCACCTGATCTTTCGGCAACTGACTACCACTTTTTCAAGCAACGCGAAATTTCTTGGATACTCGAAAACCACGACGATACGTAATCTGCCTTCAACGAGTTTGCCGCCTCCAGAAGTCCAGAATTCTACACCACCAGAATAAATACGGTTGTGTTGGCTCTGCTGGATGTTACTTAGATTAATAAAGTGTTGTCTGAAACAAGTTAAGAGCATTTCAAATTCAGTGACTTCGCACCATGAAATGAATTCCTGATTCCAGGTGTTTTGGGTGTGTCAAAGCCGTTCATGTTGAAATACAGAACTGTTTCACATTCAGAAGAAATGAAGCGGGGAGATAGGCGAACTTCCTTCCTTCCTTCCTTTTAGCCTGCCCCCCCCCCCTATCTCCCCAGCTAGGCAAAATTCACTCTGATTGGCTGTTCCATGAGTCATTCTATCATCCAGTCTCTGTTGCTTTCTAGACTTCGTGTATATTACGAAACTGCTGGGGCCCGAAGTTTTTTTCATAGTAGCCGAGTTTTGTATTAACTAGGAAGAGAATAAAATGGTACATCATTATCAACAAAAATGGAAACACGTGCACCTTTTTTGCTGATAATTACATTATTTGACCGTACAGTATTTGCAGTAGTCACTAATAAATTTTAATCAGTACGAAAATATCCTAAAATTGACGTCTTTTCTTTTTCTTTTTTTTTTTTTTTTTTTTAAATGACATTTAATGATTTTCCTATTAATAAAGTCTTTAACTTTGAAATATAAATTAAATTCTTCATTAGTTACTTCACTTTCAGTGAGAAATAAAGCTTTTTATATGCTGGAAAGATCATTTAATTCTTTCGACGAAACAGGTTCTTGCTCCTGTTCGCCTACCTCGTCATCACTCTCCTCGGATCTGCCATCTTGGTTTTCATGGATTTGTTCTATAATGGCTTCATCCGTTAATGGCTCCGATGTTATTAAATTGCTATCAATGCCAACAAAATCTTTAAAATAATTCCAGAGAGTTTCTGTCAGTAAGCCTCATGATTGCAGATGATCTCCCACTCCTCGCATCCTAAAAAGTCGTTTTCAGGTGGTTTTCGGATGAATTTTGCGTACATTTTTTCAGAATATCTGAGCTTGCAAATAAAAATCTTTTGTAATATTAGGGAAATTTAACAAGAAAAATAGTCTTTTGGGGAGATCGGGACACGAAAAAATTTCTTATTAAGGTAGTTTTCATATTAACCAAGTTCATAGTATTGAAGTTCTAAACAATGAATATAAACTGGAGCTGATACTCCAAACATCAGGAAATGATGTTTGAAAAAATGGAAGGAAAAATATCATAACCAAGTTCTACTATATATCATTTTAGCATGGCTTTCTTGACATCGTGTACATGTATATATTATACACTGTTTTATTAGGAAAAACTATAGAAAATGAGGCACACGTTATTGGAGAAATTCAACATGGCCAACATAACTGGCAGAAGTGGGAACAGTTGCTAAGGATTCTGGAATTGAAGAGATGCTTACTCATAGGCCATTGACTGCGCATTTGGGGCGACTTCTCAAACCTATGCCGTTGTCACCCGTAAGCCGCTTTCCACCGTGAATTCAGTGAATGTGAAAGAGGCTTTATTGCTTTTAAAGTAGTTACTGTACATCGGCCATTAATTTTGCACCAACTTAATACAGTAAAATCCCATTACAACGTACCTCACTTTAACGTACATTTAAAATTAACGTTTTTATAAATAAGAGGGTTGGGGCAAAAGTCATGGCAACTATTTTTTTTTCTTGAAGATACCAGTCTGGTTGGAAAATGTGACATATACAGACGAAAGGACAAGGTGTTAACTAGATGTGTGGACAATCAATAGCACTGAAATATTGTAACACACTAATTTATTACGGTAGTATACAGGGCAATATGGCTTTCACTGGTTGACACACGTCCTTGCTGAAACTTTCCTACCCACCGTGCTACTGTACAGTATGGTAGGGCATTATTCCCAAGGGCTTCCACTAATTCACTGTGACATTCCATCGCATTTCGCCCTCGGAGAACGGCTATTTTGATGTAAGCGCGCTGCTCAACACGGGTTACTTCCATCTCACACGACACTCACCAACTGACTGATTTCACAGGCCTCGCTGCGCTACTACCAGCTTTCACAGAGCCATCTGTTATTCTGCATACACACTATGCCTGCAGAACTTCCACACGACACATATACGTTTGTGATTCGTTCACATATCTACAAGAAAAAAAATAGTTGCCATGACTTATGCCCCAACCCTCGTATAATTGTATGTAATATCACTAAATGTAACAGAATTAACCAAATGTAATTAACTTTCTTATTTAAAATCCCCGGCAAAAATCCTAGTCTTTTATTGTTAAAAAGTTTCAGTTTAACGTACCTCAAATTAACATACATTTCAGATTAACGTTCTAATTTTGTGTTCCCTAGGTCAAATTATCCCTTCATTACAACGGTCATAGGTCAAATGCCTTGAACAGCTGATGCGAAAGTAACAAAAGAGCTAAAGAGTACGGTAGGATTTTAGGAACTGAAAATGTTGAAGCCCGTAATGGATGGCTTTTTAGATTCTGTCGAAGAATCGGATTTACTTAGCGACAAATCTCGGGAGAAGGTTCGGATGCCAACTTAAAAGTAACAGATAACTGGCGAGAGAGAACACTAATCAACTGTAATACTGTACTATTCTGTAATTGTATTGAATAAAATAATACAGATCATTAGTGATCAAATTAAAATAAATATATATCATTCTAAACCTGCTATACTTCATGTATTCTTATGTTTTTCTATGTACATGCAGTATATGTAACGTGTACAAGCAGCATTGACAAGAGATTAATTCCCCCCACCCCCTGTTACAGATTAACATACAAAATTCCAGTTCCCTTGGAGATTTTACTGTATCGTCTTTGTATTGGATTTTTCAAATTTGTCATTTTCTCTGAGAAAGAATGTTTGAGAAATACCAAAGTTCTCAGAGAATGTTAACAAATTTCAACTAAATAGGAAGGATCTCTTCATTGTCTTGATTGCTGGAGAAATTATGAAGCTCATTGACTGGTAAAAAATGATTTGGTAACTCATTTTCACTCTTTAGGCTAAGGAATCATAGTTCTAAAATAAGAAACAACTAACCATCTATTATTTCTTGCTTCATTTTCTGCATCTCTCTCCGCATTTCAGATAATATTTCCAATTTGATACGATCCAATTCTGTGTCCGTTCCATTAACTTTTATTTCTTCTGCTCCAGAAATGGAGCCAAACCTTTGTCTCAACAAAAAGAAAAGATTAAAACACTTAAATGATGCAAAGTGACATGCTTTCTATATATACACAAGGTAATTCAAAATCAATGTTAAAAAAAAAGTTTGGCAAATAAAAGTTGGAGAGCTAACTTTTCACATTTTTCGGTTTTCATGAAATAAATTGAAATCATTTTGAATTACCCTGTATATTTATTGTGACCCATGCAACATAAGACTACAATAAAAAAAGTTCCATATTTGCTTGAAAACTTAAATATTAAAAATAAAAAAGGTAATTGGGAGAAAAATAATTTATTGATTCTTCCAAAAGTTAAAGAGGAATTAATGGTTCCTTCTTCTAATGTTTAAAGTCTTAGCATTTAATTTTTGTTCATTAAACAAGAACATCAGAAAATCACATGGCAAAAGTCAAAGAAAATTGTCCGACTATGTAAACGTGATTGAGTAGCAAGTGACATATTGATGGGGGTGAACAAAAGCATGTCAAACTGGACAAGAGTGCCACACATTGACTGTTCAGTAAAGGTATATGATCACTCTGGACTGCCAAAACACACTTGACAGTGACGAGGCATGGATATGATCATATTGTCTAGCAGTTCCTGTGGAATCTTCTGCCACTCTTGCTCCAGGGGAACTTCCAGCTAAAGAAGTGTTGTGGGAAGTATTGGACGGTTTGCACATTACAAGCATTTTCAATGGGATTCAGGTCTGGAGAACGTGAAGGCCAGTCCATGCATTCAATTCCTGCCTCCTGAAGCATTTTGATGCTATGTGCACAGTGAGGCCTTACATTAGCATCCATGAAAAGAAAGTTGTTTCCAACTGCTCCAGCATAATGTAACATTATAGGGTGCAGGATCTCACCTCGATATATGACAGTGGTCAGGGATCTGTTTTTAATCGGTACAACCACCAATCCTGATGCCATCCCACATAATGATTCCACCACCACCGAAAGAGTCCCTTTCTCCTGTTTTAATTCATGACCTTTATGTCCTTTGTCTGATGACCCATATGATTTTACAGCTCTTACACCAGGGTATTTTCTTGTGGGAACTTCACTAGTTTCTATAGCTGAGTGAAATGTAACAGAAATATTTTTAGGACAATTATCTAGATAGTAGGGGACAACAATTATCGCAACATTTTTGGAGAAGATGGAAATCAGAATATTTAGCACAATTGCAATCTCGACCTAAATGTCAGAATACTTGGAGGCTATCCTCGATAGTAACTTGGCATGGATTCAACACCTTGATAATAAAATCATTCATGCTATAAAGGTTGCACAGTCCTAGGCAAATCCTGGGTCTCAATCCTAAAATGGTGTATTGGCTATACGTCATGGCTATTAGCCCAATTTTAGTGTACTGTGCTCTGGTTTGTTTGCGTAAGACTGTGCCAACCATGTATTAATGGTTAGTCAATTAGTTAAGAAGAGGCACCAAATGTGACGATCTTAGTTTATTATGGTTTATAATTAGGCATATAATGATATGCTTAAGGGAAAATTACTAAGTCAAATAAGACTATATACCATTGAAAAACGTGGAAGTTATAATATCAAAATATTAAATAAGAAAGTTAAAGTTAGCTTTTATCCAAAATTCTTAAAGAAATGATATGTTTATAAAAACATTTTTTACTTAGAAAGATTACTTAAGATGCTCCGCTAGCACTAAGAAAATTAAATTCACTAAAGTGCCATATAGTGGATTTATGATTCAAACATCATTTGAATCAGACATTGCGTTGTGTTATTTTTTTTTTTATTTACCAGAATCTTAAGTTAACTATAAATTGGCTGAATAAAAGTTTTAATGAGTGTGTATGCAATTTAATTAGAAACAGACACAAGAAGATAGAAAATATTTGTATTTTAATAATCAAAATATAGTATTTAATCCCAAAAATCTTTTCTCCTTAAAAGAGAAAATATTTAAGTTTCCCAAAAATTATAAAGAATATAGCATTTATATTTTAGATAAAGTACTATTAGAATTAAAAACACCCCAATGCTTGAATCAAGCCAGAATATTTCAAAGCTTAGAAAGCAGAAGTTATGGAATACACAAATATGTGCATAGGAAAACAGTTATAATTCAATTGTGTGGCCAACACAAAATCGAACATTGAAGAATTCAATGCAAATATAGGCGAAATGAAATAACAAAGTTATTCAGAGTTGAAACAGTGGGCTACCAATGAGGTCAAAATGACTCATGGATTGATTCAACTAATCACAAAAATTCAATGCAAGATAATCAGAATGAAATAACATAAAGTTATTCAAACTTGAGATAATGGGTTACCAATGAGGTTAAAATAACTCATGGATTGATTCAATTAATCACAAAAATTAAGAGATTTAACATTCTCTTATAAAATTGAAAATTTCACATCATAAAGACATGAAAAAATAATATAATAGCATTTTAGCTAAAAAAGAAAATTATAAAATGTGACTACTCAGCAGTCAACCACAATCAGGATGTGAATAAAATTACTGGGACATAAGTTAACAAATTAAGCCCCCCTTTAAAAATTGACAAAAGATAATTTCAAATTACATATTGGCCTAGTCTGAAGAAAGAAGAAAATAAAGTAAGATAAAAAATTTAATGAATTTAGAAAGGTTAAATTGTCCTAATAGAAAAATTAACTAAGTCCCGCACAGCATGATGCACTACGACAGTGTGGTGGTTACATGAAAAAAAAAACTTGAAGTAGATGGAATTCGGAGAAGAGGTTGTCTGGAAATCCAGAACAATCTGCGTCAAAGTTTATGATGAAGAATGTCCATCTCAACAGATTTAACAGGTGAGAATGAAAAAATAGAAAAGTTTCTTACATTTCCTGATATTGATGAAAGAAAGGGAAACTATGTAATCTATTACATTTTGGAAGTAGAACTATTGCAGACACACTGAAGAAGTGGTGAAAACTGGATGGTATTTCATGCTGACATCCTGGTTGAAGGTCTGAAGAGCAGAAGAGTAGTGAAGAAAATTTGCAGTGTTGTTCAATTTAAGCTTTTGGAGCAACAATCCAATGGCTCATGGCTAGCACATGAAAACAATGGAAAAGCTTTTCCTGAAGCATGGACATGCAAATTATGGAATAGCATCAACTGCTGAATTTTAACAATTGATAAGCCTAAGCAATTGTTAAGTAAGACATGAAAGAAATATAAATAATGGAATATACATGAAGATATTCTCAGCATTATAATTCTAAATATTGTCTGCAGGATCCTGTTTCAATAAATGATTTACAAAAAAAAAATAAATGTATCAATGCAACAAACTGCATATATATAAAAAAATAGAATAATAGTCTTAGAGAAATGCCTATAGAAATTGTATATAATAAAAAAAAAATAAAACTCTCAGAAAATATACCCATTAACTATGTAGACTGTCAGAATAAGATATATGAGGTAATAAGGAATATTGATTCAAAGCCAAGAAATAATATGAAATAAATTAATGATAAATAATGGTTTTCCGGATAACCAAAAAAAAAATTGAACTGAAATGTTAATTGGCAAGGAATCCAAAAAAAAAAAAAAATGTGATGTGAGAAATTTCTCATTTTGAGCATCACAAGACCGAACATTTGACCGTTAGGACTAGATTGGCTTCCCTTGAATGGTTGGCTTGGTTGGGTATCACGGGTGTTGTTTCTACTATACCAATCGTAATCCAGTGTTGCTCATTCACGTCAGATCAGGACACGATGATTGTCAGGCTGCAGACTGAAGCTTGACTCATCAGAGGGGAAGTTGATATGCATCACAGGTCCAATGATGATGCTCATCAGTCCACCTATGGTTTCTACGGTGTTCAGCAGATAATGGAATGTATATCACTGGTCACCCAGCATAAAATCCAACACAATGGAGCCAATTTCATATAGCCTGTGCGCATACGCATCATCCAGTGGCATCAAGAGAGTTTCCCTGCACCTCTTCCAGTTCCTTTTTGCCAATCATATAGCGGTAATCTCTTGCTGTGAGCAGATGGGCAACCCTGTTTACTTTTTCTTCGTGCTCTGCCAGTTAACACTGTCATCTGTGTTCGACCAGCTGCATCTTATGCCTCTCCAGGTTTTGGATTCATTGCAATAGCAAGAAAATTGCAGGATGTGCACTTTCATGATCAAGGAAATTACAGATAGCGTAATTTCACACAGATAGTCCGCCTCCCAGATAATCCGCAGGATAAAAAAAAACAACTTTCCTGTAAAACTTTTCTCAGAAAGTCCGCGGAATATCTGAGAGTTTAAGCCCGTGTAAAACGTGGCTCATTTCAAACCTTTCTCAAAGTAGTAATTTTAAATAGTAATATAGCTAGTAATTTTATTATTTACATAGCCATCTTCATTATTTTTATATATTTAATGAAACTTTTATAAATTTATTATTTAAATGTGTAAATAATTACAGTAATCTCATTTTAATCTCGAGCGCAACTCCTTATTTCTTCAGCAGCGGCCATGGTTCCATCAAGGCACTTACTGCTAGTTGCTAACCAATAGCGATGGAGAGCATTCTATGACATCATATCTTCAACTAATCGTGAATCATCAAGTACAGTGAATTCCAGCCGAGTGAATCGCTGACATTAACTTTTTAACACGTTATTTTCTTAATAATTTATGAATGAAAAGTTATGTCACTGGTTAATTATTGTTCCGTGGGGTTAGAGTATTAATTTCAATGTTGGAAAAAGATTGAACAAAGACTCGTTAATTTAAAACCATCAATTCAAAGGCCATCGCATTTTTATCTACAGCAGAGAACAAAATTTGCTTGCTTTCATTAGGGATAACGCTCCGATGTGTCAGCAATTTTACAATTTTACTTTAGCGTCTGTTTAGCGATTTTGCTTCATGGATATTATGCATGGATTATGATAAAGTAAACAGCTCCACGGGAATGCATCTCCCGTAACAAGTATGAGCTTCTGAATGAAAGTGCTCCTTTTTTTTCTCTCAACGCTCTGACAGGGATCATTCTGTGAAACTAATATTGTATCTTTCATAACAGTAACTGACAATCACTTTAATTTTCGATCATAATTATTATGAGGTTGAAAAAAAAACAACAACAACAGGAAAATGCTAGGGAAGAGGCCAGGGAACAAACCGATAAGAACGAGGCCAGGGAAGAGGGAGGACCCTGGCCGTAGCCACTGGATATCTAAAGGTTTTATGCCCTGACGAAGCCTTCAATCTTTAAGGCCTCGATAAGAAGGACCAGCCATCGGTAGCTACGGCTAAGTTTTTATTGCATAAGTTTTATTGATCGTTAATAATAAAATCACATTCGACAGTGATCGATCGTTAAGAAACGTTCATACTGATTTCCAAGCAAAAAGATCGAGTATCACGTGACTGAAGTAGTTCAGAAAAAATGTGTATGAAAGCTCAATCGGTGATTTAACTGTTTATCTTTTTCGTACATCTGTTCATATCACAAGTACAGAACAATCTCTACTCAGTGTTTATTTGCCTGCAGTTGCAAATTTCCAATTTTTTATCGAAGTGTAAGCGAAGGGAAAATCTCTATGCCACGCGATTGCCTTTTGTCTCTGAAGCTTTCCAACCCTAACATTTTCTGAAATAACTCATCCGAATTCAATTTATTTATAAAAATTTAGATAAAGTTATAATAAATTAGTTTAAACTAACTAATTAATTTCTTATTTACTGATGAAGAGTATAATTGCTCTAAACTAACTAAATAATCAGTATAAATAATCCGATTGAGGAATTGGGAAAAGGTGAAACGAAAAAAACATGAAAATGGCGATTTCGGCTGCTTGTAAGTCAATGTTACTCAAGCGTAGTGAAATCGAAATAAATATTGTTATTTACTCATTTTCTGTTCAAAATAAACATCGATTTTTGACTTAAATCTTATTCTGAAGCATTTAATAGACTGTATAGGATGTAAAATCATAGATGCAAATTTATTAATAAACATTTGAAAATCGGAAAATGTCTTTTAAACATCCGCGAGTGTGAAATTACGTACGTTCTCTCTACATAACGGCAACTCGTTATAAAAAATGGATTTGTCCCAACATTGCCATCATATAGATGGAGCACTGTACTTCATAAATTACTATCAGAAATAAATAGGCAAATTTGTGAAATTTATTATTTTGTAAACTTCTCATCTATTTCTGTTACTCGCAGCCGCTGCCATCTTGCGGACGTCACTTTATAGGTTTACCATTTACTGCAATTTGGAAAAATTTGTTCCCAGATAATCCACCTCTCGGATAATCCGCAGAGCCATTTTTCACATGAAAGAAATACAGATAGTCCGCAGACTATCCACGTGAAATTACGGTAATCCAGTACTTTCTGCCTTTTATATAGTGCATTTTGAACGAAGTAATGAAATTTTGGTTTTACATCTCAATTGCATAATCGGACAACGTTTATAACCTGTCATTTCCTTTTCTGATGTTCTCACTTAATAAACAAAAATCAAACTAGCCTTTTTTTATTGCTTTACATTCATTTTGAAATATCCCCTAATTTTTGTGAGCAAAGTATATTATAGTCTGATCCTGCTATCTATGTACTAAAATCGAAGTGCGCATGCTGAAGCTGGTATCAACCAGTGTTGAAAAAGAAACAAACTATTCTAAGGCATCTACTTGGGAGGTTTCAAATGCCTTCCACTAATGGAAAAATACATAACAATTTTATGCGTCAAAAGATGGTGCTGGTGTCATTGAATTATAAAGAGATATCAGAAAGTAATGCCATTTATTTTTTTCAAAGAAAATTACAAAAAATACAGGTAAATAACTAAGTACAGCTGAAATACATGTTTTTATCTACTTTTCCACAAAGGCACCTTGATGATTTAGGCATTTATCCCAATGTTGCACCAGTTTCAGAATTCCCTGCTCATAGAATTCATTGGCTGTGAATGCAGCCAATGTCGTATGGCAGATTTGAGTTCCTCGCCAGTCTCAAACTTCTGACAACCTGAAACCACTTCATGGGACCAAAGTTTAGCCAACTTTCCACAATAGGTAGCGGCATTGATGGTTGACCCACGAGGCAGGAGCTCTCAAATAGGATGCCTTGCATAAACTATAAGCATAATCTCCCTAGATGAAGGAGAACCTTTGAATCTTTTGCTAATTGGAGAGGTTGATGTTTCCACAGCATGCTTGCAGTTTTGGGTTCAGGTGAAAATGCAAGACCCAGGACTCATCTCCTGTGACAATGGCATTCAGAAACGTGTTTGCCTCCTGGTTGTACCACTGCAGGTATTGTAAACCACATGCCATTCAGTTGGCGGTCTGCTCTTGTGTCAGACTTTTTGAAATCCAATGCGAACAGACTTTGCGGTATCAAAGCTTTCCATGCACCATACCCATTTAGATCCATAGGATATGTGAAACATTTCACTCATTTCTTTCAAGGAAATGCGACGGTTTTCTCTGATTGTGCCATTAATATCCTCGATAATGGCTGATGTTGCCACTGATGCAGGCTGCCAGAATGTTCTCTATCGGCAAGGCTAACTCTTCCTTCCCGAAATATTTTACACCATTTGAACACACTAGAATAGTCCAGACAGTCTTTTCCCCAGTAATTTCATTTTTTTTTTTTTTTACAAAACAAATACCTGAAGAGAAAGGGTTTATTTCTTATAGTGAATTGGAGCAACATGGTGAAACGGTAAAACTAATGCATGCACGTTTCGATTTTAGTTCTTATACAGAGGATAAAGGTAAAGAATACATTAATTTCAAATTTTCTTTATCTGTAAAGCTTCAAAAGCAGAATCAAAATGTTAGGAAGAGTTATTTTATTCAGATGTGTGTTTGGATTAATACCTGATGAAGTTAAAGACACCCACATTTTGGGTTTTAAACAAAATTATAATATTTTATAATCTCTAATTCAAGAGGAGGGGAGGAGGTATTTTGCATTTACTGACTTTTAATATGGTACTGAATTACCTTCTCCCAGGTTTTGGAGATTCTCCTCCATTGCTACTACTACCACCACACTTTGCAGATCCATTAGAACCGTTCGTTTTGTCCCACTGTCTTTTACCATCAGGTGTGGTTATTTCTTTGGATTCACCGTCCTAAAAATTATAAATTCATTTAAAAATAATTACACATTTATAAAAGTATTCATTACAAATTAGTACTGAAGATCAAACTCACTTGACTATTATGATGTTCTGCTGCAGCTCTCCTGAGAAAAATAAAAATTTACTAAATTATTAACGACACATACCATACATATAAAAAATGCAGGTACATTTCTATCAGGTCGTTGCACATCAAATGTCAGATTTCGAGGTGGGTTCCGCGCTTCAGTACAATTTCCACATTTAGTAGCAAGTACCCATAACAAAGTGGTACATTCCCAGAGATAAACCTATCAGCGACCAGCTGCCTGAAATTTGCATGTCTGCGACGATATTTAATAGCGTTTGAACCCAAGCAAGGATAGTCATGACTTCATACGAATTATATGTAATAATGCATTATGAGTTCAAGTTGAATCACACAGCATCCAATGCCTCTCGAAACATCAATAAAGTACTCGGTGTAGGCACCATAAACGAACTTACTGTCCAACGTTGGTTCCGAAAATTCCGGGCGGGAGTGACAGACCTGGCAAATGAGCCACGCGGCAAAATGCCCAACATGTTGAATGACGCTGTTCTGAAATGATCTGTGGAAGAGGACCTGTCAAAAACTGCTCGGGACCTTGCAGGGGATCGTGCTGTATCAGCGTTGACTGTCAGTAAACACCTTAGGACCATCGGTAAGGTGAAAAAGCAGGACAAATGGGTCTCATGAACTTACGGAAAACCAAAAAGAGCTTTGGTTGGAGGTGGGTACGGAATTGTTTTTGCGCCATGAAGAAGCGGGGATTCTTGATCGCATTGTCACTTGCGACGAGAAGTGGATCCTATATGACAATAGGAAACGGTCAGCACAGTGGCTGGATGCTGATGAACCCCCGCAACAGTTCCCTAAGCCCCATCCTGTTGAAACCATTGATGTCGAAGCGGTATACGCCTCCTTCGCAACTCGGGAATGAAGAAGGTTTCCAACATGTTAAGGTTAGCCTGTGACGTTACAGTGCCCTCAAAAAGGAACGGACCAATGACGCCTCTTTTGGAAATCGCGCACCAAGCCATAACCTTTCGTGGATGAAGAGGTGACTTATGGATCTCATGAGAGTGCTGGGAACCCCAAAAACGAACGTTGTGTTTATTAACGTCACCTGACAGATGGAAGAAGGCCTCATCTGACACCCACAGGTTGTCCACAATGTCCTGATTGGCTTCCATTTCTGCTCCAAACTCCATCGCAAATTGTTGTCGCTTCTGTCTTTCAGCATCTGTTAACTCCTGATAAACATGGATCTTATACGGGAACAGGTGTAAATCCTTTCTCAAAATTCGCCAGTCGTGGTATACGACAGCCCTTCTTCAATGGATAAGCGGCGAACAGATTTTTTGGTAAGGGAATCAACCAACCTTGTGCGAACATTTTCGACAACTTCGGCCGTTCGAACACGAGCTTCGCTCCCGCCTTTTTTCTTGCCTTTAACACATCCAGTGGCACGAAATTGCTTGACAAAATCCATGATTGCTTGCCTGCCTGGTGCATCTCGACACTTATACTCCTTCCGGAACTTTCTTTGCATGGTTACAGGTGATTTTGTCTCGAAATACCATTCGACAACCTTGCATTTCTGCTCTGTTGATAAAGCGGGCGCTATTTTTCAACAATACGATTTTCATGCAGTGCCATTGCAACAATACAAACTCCAACTATTTAGAAATTCGATATGGCGCTCATATTCTTTTAATTGTTTATCCCTAATGCACGTCATTCGAGTGAAATGGTCAGAAATTGACTGAATCGCCCTGTACCATCTATTCCAGAGCCTGGACAATTTTCTCCGGAGAAAAACATTCCTAACCCAAGCAGACGTCGAAAACGCATTCCGGGAGTTTATTGAGTCCCGTGACCATGGATTCTATCGGAGAGGGCTCGAGAAGCTGCCAAATCGTTGGCAACAATGTTTGGATTGCAATGGGGGTTATTTCGAATAGCACGTGTTAAGGCGTCCTTTCTATAGGGCCATTAAAGATGACCTCTGCAATCTGACATTTGATATGCAACGACCTGGTATCATCATCCTGTAATAAAAGACCCATTAGCCAATTTAGATACTACTGAAAATTCATCTCCCCCTTACAGTTTATGCTGATGCCAACAAATTGTTGAGAACTTATCATTTTAAAGAGATGACAATACCCCCCCATCTACCCTGCATAGAGGAGGAAATCTTTTCGCATAAAAATGAAACCATATGCATAAGCAGAACTATTTTTTTATTAGGAATATATAGGCAAATGTTCATACTTTGATAACCTTCTACCGTTCACTTTTGTCACAGTTTTTTTCAAACCCTCACCCTCCTTCCATAGTGGATTAAAAAAAAAAAATTCTTATGCAATTTTTTTCCTCATCATCGAAACACAATTCTTCAAATAATTTGTTCTTGTGTTGCTATCTGTTTTCATATATTTTTTTCACCCAAAACTATTTAGATTTTTACTTCTTTTTCTTTACAAGTCATTGAACCAACACAAATGCAGAAGCTATGATGATTATTGGTATATGCAGTCTCGTGTCAATTTTTGAACTGAGATTAATAAAATGCTCAGCTGGCTTGTGGCTCAACCTTGCCTCACGCGGCAGCTGGCTACTCGGTATCCGGCTTTATGTGAATGATCTCAAAGAGCGTTGGTTCTCAGAAAATAGCTTTGAAAGGAAACATAGAAGAAACTGGGCTCAAAGTTTGTAAACATATTTTTTAAACACCCTGCATATCAGTTCATTCTTTTATATCAGTGTCTGCCAAACTGGGTGCTGCGAAAGATTTAATAGGTAAATTATTATAGGAAAACTTATAGGTAAATACCGTCCATGGACTGTATGAGTTTTAGCACGGCCTTCTAGATACTACCAGGCCTGAACATGGAAAAGATAAAACATTATTACGTCAAACTGGTGGTGCTATTACAGAAGTTAGTTCAACGTTACAATCTTAGTGCTTCAACAATACAGTACTGACGTCATGTTCAGGCCTGGTAGTTTCTAGGAGGCCGTGGTTTTAGTCATCCTGCGATAGTTTCGGCATTTTTATTTGGTGCGCCGCAAAATAAATTCTCTTCACCCAGTGTGACGTTAAAGTAAAAAGTTTGTCAGACACTGCTTTTATATAATAGAAACTTGTTCAAATGTTCCTTAAATATTGGTAAGCTTTGTTGCAAGCATTGCCCGTTTGAAACGAACAAATGTACATTAACTAACTGCTCTATAAATTTTTCAAATGTACATAACAGTGGTTGCAATAACGTTCTGCATTAACAGTGGTGTTTCCAAGAATATGCAAGCATAAGAATGGGGGCCACTGAGCACTTATAACCTTTTCAAAAATTAAAACAACGATAAATTTTATGTGGATAGTTGTAATGATAAACTTAATGGTGAATAAAAACTCTTTAACCACAACTAGAAGTAAGTTGAAAAAATACAACCTGTTACAACTGGAAGCGCTTTTCGAATGCCCTGCATTCATCATTCAGCAGCCTAAAGCAGATACTCGAAACCGGCCTGAAGCGAAGTCGAGGAGGTCTGGAAGATCTGACTTTAGGGTGACAATCGCTGGGTTTATATATTGAACGAAAGCCAATGAGTGAAATTATTTGCTATAAGACCGTTATCCTTTAGGTAACTTAGAAGCCCATTGGATAAGGGAAGACTCTTCTATTGGTCCCAAGTCTGCGTTTAGTAAGCGTTCCTTGTCTGCACTCTGAATGGCTAGGCATTCGAATGCGTCCAACAGGTATCTTTTATTAATCGATTTTATCAAATTCACGTTTTTTAAAGAAAAATCATGGCCGGTTTCTATTGAGTGTTTAGCGATGGATGATTGTCTGATTCTTCCAAATTTCTTGTGTGCCTGATGTTCTTTGAACCTGGTTTCTATGTTCCTGAAAGTCTGTCCAAAATAAAACTTCGGGCACATGGAGCACTTCGCTTTGTAGATGCCCGATTTTTTAAGAGGAGGGATGACGTCTTTCGGGTTATGGAGAAAATTCTTGGTCTGATTTGGGTTGCTAAAAGAAAGGGATAAATTAAATGATTTAAAGATCGCATTTAAACCTTTTGTGTAACACTTATTATATGGTAAAGTAATCGTTTTCGTAATGTCTTTGCTTTTTTTAAGGGTGGTGATATCTTCTATAAACTTCTTTAGCTTCCTTTTTCTGAGTAGGTTGTCGATGGTCACTTTGCTATAACCGTTCCTCTCTGCTATGTTTTTGATTATTGCAATTTCTTTATCTAGATTGGCATTGTTGAGAGGTAGATTCAACGCTCTATCTATCATGGAAATGAACGTTGTCAATTTTTGATTCCATGGGTGGCTGGAGTCACTAGTTATATAATTGAGCTTATTTGTTGGTTTCCTGTAAACTTCAAAAGATAAGGAATTTTGATTTCTATTTATTAATACATCTAAGAAAGGAAGCTTGCAATTATTTTCCAATTCGTACGTAAATTGGACCGTGGGGAAAAAATTGTTAATGTGTTGGAC
>JAHWFO010045937.1:1157955-1176963 GCA_023313115.1 Rhysida immarginata | reverse complement strand
ATTTAAACTCCTTAAATCAATAAGAAACTTTTCAATTTGACTTATTTATAATTTGGATTCTTATCAAAAACGGTCAATGCAGAAGAAATGTTGGTTCTAAATCTTAAAAGATAAATGGAAGGGAAATAAAAATAAGAAATATGAAATGGGAGAAGTAATATAATGTGAAAACACCAGATTAAAAGTATCATCCCTGTTTAACAATTAGATGTGAACGACCGACCGATTTGGAAGTTGGTCAGTCGTTTTCCGTTTCATATTTTCCCAAGTGAAATCAACAAACGAAGGTTTGACCTGTCAGAAATTTGCGACCGACTGAACAGCGACTAACCAATCAGGGTTGACTTTCTTCGATAACCATCTCGGGTAATTTTATTCACCAGCTCTATTACAACGCCATTTCCTCACCCCTCTTCGCGAGCTTCTCTGCTAGGCTCCTGCCAGGCAGCCAATAGACCTTTTCCAGAATGATAAACTAAGCATGCATGTGGCAATTCGTCATCTGTTGGTGATCAGCAGTGTTACACATGGAAGAAAACAAGTCTATGAAGGGTGTGCTTATAGAACCAAGCATAGTACATTTCTGTAACTTCCCAGATTTCAGTAACTTCAATTTTGCTTGTAGATGAGGATGGAAGTCTGAAGGCTTAAAATGGGTAGAGCAAACGAAAATGAAAATTTAACACAGGGTGGCGTCGATCAGTCTTAACCAACCATCGCAAGCGCTGCTCAGCCCGTTCATTAACGACCCTGTAAATTTAAAACAATGCTTTTTTATAATACACAAAAGCAACAGTTACAAGCATGATCAATCATGAACTTATGTTATTTAGTCAGTTGCAGTCGGCAGCAGTTGGACTTTTTAGGCGCAGCCAAAGTTCATCAAGAATGCAATTATTTAAAAATTATTCCCAGTATAAATAATGTGGAGTACCGTAATTTTCGGCAGTAGCACCGCGGCGTTTCTGTTAATAAAAGTGAAAATTTTGGCGTCTGCGGCGTATCAGCCGCCGCGGCGTTACTGTCAAAAATTTAAAAAAAAAAAAAAAATTCTACCCACGATTTTAGGCCTACTTCATATCGTTCTCTCAACGATATAAAATGAGTAGTGACAATGTATTCCTTCATTCATATTTTATTGATGAATTTATCGATGAGTTCACATCCTATTAATTAAAAATTCACTCCGATAGCGATCGAGCGTGAGCGTTCATCGACAGCGGCGGATTGAATCCCGATGGGCCGGACGGATGCCTGTACTTTCTCGTGATTGAGGCCAGATTTTTCCCGGTACGATTTAGATTGCCAGTCCGCCCATGTTCATCGATCAACGTGAGCACTGTATCTAAAAACTTCCCGCCCTTATCGTTCACTAAACGACCAACATTATCAACTTTCAAATCTGATCGCGTTCAAACGCGCCTGTTCACTTTCGCCACTTTTGCTTTGCAATAATGGCCGACAGTGAAAGCATATCCCACCTCGAAGTATGTTCCGAATGCATTTATAATTTTATAATGAATCTGAAGGCACAAAACACGTTTTTATTAGGATAAATCTTCCCTTTTAGGTGACAACGACGCGCACTCGCTACGTTCCCGCTACACAAAGGCCAACTCCCGCAGCCAGCTTATGATTGGTGCGCACACACAAGGATATAGTGAAAACAGGAAATGAAATTTGTCTTTAAGGAGAACAAGTTGCCTGTTGGCATATTTCTTTTGTGCTTTTTAATTAAAATTTCTTAATGCTGGATACACGGTAGGGGCGAAGGAGCTGAAGATAAAAGTGAAGATTGTTTTATATTTTTTATTTTTTAAAATTGTTTCTCTTAGGTTTCGAATTTTCTTTAAAGTTTCGTTTTTCTCGTACGTAGATTTTTGCGTTTTAACGCTCGTTTTTGCATTGAAATCTAATAAATTCCCACCAGATTATAATATAGGAAAATAAATAATTACGCTTAAAACAAAGTTTAAAAGCATAACGAGTTTCTGTGGCAGTTAACTCTTATCAAGAACAGATGAAGGTACGCTCTTGCTCTTATTTATTCACTGATCGGATTTTTTATCTCGATACTCGGGGCTAACTATCAAAAAAGTTTCACGAGCGCACGCGCAGGGCTGAATGGTCACGAGAGCACTTGAGCGCACCAGTATTTTATTATATATTATTATTATTATTATTATTATTATTATAAGCAAGAGCACGATGGACTATATAAGCAAGAGCACCATCGGAGGGGGGGAAAGCAGCTTTTAAAGTTTAAACTAACAGCAAAGATTGAAAAGGCCTAAGACCAATCGCGCAGGCAGGACTCGACGAAAAATGTAGTCGGCGCTGGAGGAAATGTATTCAGAAATATATTATATGTAAGAAATTAAAATTTTTTCCCCACTGAAATGCGTGTTACTTTTATTGAAGCATATAAGAAAACTGTTTTAGATTACCGATTGCGTGTGTGGTGGTGGGAGAGGGGGGGGGGGGGGGTATCGGCCGCTGCGGCGCTACTGTCGGAGATTTTACATTTATGTTAAATTTTTGCTGCTGCGGCGTATCAGCTGCCGCGGCGTTACTGCCGAAAATTATGCTACCTATGCTTAAAGACCCAGCGATCGTTTTGTCATTTAACTCTGCAACTTCGTGGAGTTCCCAGAGTTAAATGGCATTTTAAATTATCAGAGATGCATTATATTCAATAATAAATTTTGAAAGTGGAAAACTACCGCTGAAGTTTTATTGTAGAAGTTTATTTTAAAAATTCTTTCATGCTGTAATATCGCACCAGATTCTACACCTGTTTGGGTATTTAACATGCATTTAATGTGCTTATGCTCTATGAACTTATCGGATACTTTCCTTTTATGACATAAGTGTAATCTGCACCAAAAAATGTGATTATCAATGACTGTTAGGAAATATGAGCATTAAATCCAGTTTTAAAAACAGGGATTTTTTTATTTTTATTTCAAGAAGGTACTATAAATGAAAATTAACGAAACTTTATCGAATGCTTTTTTTGTGATATATTTCTTATTTAATTATTCGTGAGCAGGCGTTTTACCATCTCTCTCTTTATTTTTGACAATTGTTTTTGTGCAACAATTTCTTATCTTCATTGTTTCCCCTCTTTGAAACAATCTTATTGGCAAAACAAACTCTGACGTCACAAACTGCTCCATGCAAAAAAAAACTCCATAGAGGTGAAGGAAAAATGAATTTATTTAAAAAAAAAGTTTTATAAGAAAAAAAAAACCAAAACGAAATTGGAATAAAAAAACCTCCTATCACCTCCTACACAGCCAGAAGTATCGATTAAAAAAGGTGATTCCGAAGTATCTCTTGCAGGGAGGGAATCTGAGTATCTGAGTCTATGAAGGGACAGACAGACAGAGCTTGGATTTTAGTAATAGCAAATTTAGCACCTTAAGACTGAGTTTTCATTGTTTCACATATATCAGTGGATGATGGCTAGTATTCAAAACTCGTAATGCGAAGAGTGAAAGGGGATTCAGGTGGACTTCCTGCAGGCACAAAAATAACATAGGAGATTTTAAAGCAATTTTAATCTATACAAAACAAGGAATGTTTGTGTTAAGCATGTTGCTAGTTTTTGGCAATGTCTGCCTTGCAAAACACTGGTTGAATGTTAGTGGCCAAGATAAATTGTAAAGGGGCCTCTCAATTGAAACAGCCTAAGCCTGGTAAGCCTAAGCTCTTCATCCAAATAAGTACTATAGTCTATGACCAAGATGCTACACTATGTTCAGCTGTAACTTAAGTGAAAGTTGAACTGCATGGATGAAAATAAATATTAACTTATACTGCTTAAAATATTTTACAACATCAAAGCAAAACTTTTTTATTAATTACCTTTGATGTCCTCCTAAGTTTAGCATTAGCCAATGCACAGGCTAAAGAGCCAGGTGATCCTGCATCTTCTATACTATTAGATCGAGGTAATGATCCAGAAGGAACTGGTGGTGGTGGAGGTGGTGGTGGTGCAGATGCTGGAGGAGCTGGCGGAGCTGGAGGAGCTGGTGGAGCAGGAGGAGCTGGAGGCGGAGGCGGTGGTGGTGCAGGAACCGTCATGGGTGCTGGAGCAGGCGCTGGTGGAGCAGAGGATGTGCGATGGTGGCCAGAACCTGTAGGAGGAGCTGTAGCAGGGGTGGGTGGCCCACTCATTGATTGATTTATGCCTAGATAGATTGATACATATTAATAATGAGCATAGATAAGAAAGTGAAGAACACACAAAATTCGTTTTTTATTGCACAATTCAGAAAGCAGGTGCCATTTTCTTGACCTTTTAAATTAAGAAACTGAAATGAAAGCTCAACTGACATATATGGACCCTTTAAACAGATCATAAGAATGAAAGAAAAATTTTCACTTATCTACTACGGACTTTATTTCATCATGATATACGAGGGACGGTCATAAAGTCATTACAATCAACACGAAAGAACGATTGCTTTTGAAAACGTATAGGGCCACTGGGAAGCAACATCCCTTGAGTACTGGAAAATACAAAGCGGCATTTGGTGCGTTACTGCTATGCGCTGCCAGAGCATCGAAAACAACATGGGGCAGCCTGTTGGAATATTGAACGTGCGAGCCCTGATAAAGTTCCTATGTGACGTGAAAGAAATTATATATTTATTCTTTCACAGCACACTTTATTCATCACTTCAATTTTTTCCCTTGCTTTATTTTTCCATTTAGTTATCTTTAGGTTTGTTGTAGCTCTGCGTGATTTATTGTTTATTTTAATAATGTTTCAATGCGTTTCTCGTGGCATGCATTGCTCACCATGGCCAGATGTGCAGCTATTGTTGGGAGAAAAATCGACTGCGACAGCTAACTAGAACATAATAGCAAACAAGACATACGAGTTTGTACCTGACTGTTGGCAACCAAATATTGTACCTTCCGTTATTCAACACTGTTCCACGATGTGAAGCCTTCAGTAATTTATTGTATTGTTGAATATTATTGTGGATTGTTTCTTTTTAACAATCACTTGTAATTTGCTAATTCGATTTGTACCGCATTGTAAGCCTTTTTGTAAGCTAAATCAATTTTATTCCTGTTTAATATTATTTCCCTTTTACTGTATTTTTCTTATGCTTTAGTCCTTCTACTTGTTGCTGCCCTGTGGAGTCATTTCATCCGTCGTTTTATTCTTCATCACCTTTTATTTTATTTATTATTTTATTCTACTATATTTGATTTATTTTTTGTCCTTGTCCGTTCAGTTGATTTATTTTTCTTTTACTTGTTTGTTCATTAACCCCGTTTTGGGCTTAGGCCTGTTGGGGGACAACATAGGGTTCGACCCTCCAGTTTGTCTGCTGGTCGCTTCCCCCCGTTGTTGTTACATTATAAAAAAAAATTATGAATGCCGATTTAATACCTTAAATTGGAATCCATACTCATTTTTGTAAAACCTTATCAAGTGAGGTTTTTTCACTGAGATGTAAATTCATCTTTAGTCACATGTTGGTTGGCTGTGGTTGTTTTATTTGTAACCATAGTAGGATAAAGTTTTTATTTTATCCGGTTTGGAAGATACTTTTTGAATCTTCATTATTTTGGCTGTTGGGAGTTGATTTACTCCAGATCTAAGACCCGTTTCAGATCTTAAGCCATTAGTATTCTTATTTTGCTCTGTGTAGTGATTTACAGCTTTTTCGCATTGCTTTCGTACTTTTTCACGAACATTTAGTACATTTTCACAAACATTTAGTACGATTTCATAAACATTTAATTTATATTTATAATAAAGGGTCTAAATTTATAGGCAATGATCAATTTTTTTATGCATTTACATAAGTAAACAAGTATTGAAGCAGATTTTACATTATCGCTGGATCCATTAGCCAATCAGAAGCGCTTACACGAAACTTTTACGGCTGCATTTTGTGTAAGCGCTTCTGATTGGTTAATAGATGCAGCCATAAATATAGCTAAAAAAAAGTTGCTTCAATATTTGCTTACATATCTTTCCCGTATCTTTTCAGTTTTCTACTTCAACTATCAGTCATTTGCTGCTTCCATCAAGGTCTAATATCAATTAAATCTAATCCGTTAGTATTAAATACCGATGGCTGTTTCAGATCTTCATTCGTGATTACGTCATAATTTACTGGAAGCCATCTCATCTGGATAGCGTGTTGGCGAGGCCGACGAGTTCTCGACGCGATGAAGACCTCGAATTCTCTCGTGTTACACGGAAAATTCTCTGGCTGAGGTCTAAACCCTCACAGGTGAGAAGAGTTAGCGAGAATATCAAACTTTTTACACAGTCTTTTTCTCGGTTAGGACCAGAGACAAGGTTGCTTTCTCTTCTAGTTAGGACTAACCGGTTAGGCATAGAAGCACTAACTGCAGCTGCGTTTTCGACTGCGTTAAAATGACGTCAGTTTTCTCACCAGTTACATTTTCTGGCCTCAGCCTCTGATTAACGAGTGAATGATTGTCTATAATTGTTCTGTAAATTTAGACCGTTTATTATAAATATGAATTAAATATTATGAAAATTAAATCAAATGTTTGTGAAAATGTACGAAAGCAATGTGAAAAAGCTGTGTTTCGTGAACGGAATGGTTTTACCCCATGACATTTTCTAGTTCACGGCTTGTCTATGTTAATGAATGTTGTCCCAGGCGAGGCAACATTGTGCTGTCCACGGAGAGGCAGTACTCGTATGTGTATTATTGCCATATTGTGTATTTGTAGTCTAAAATGGTGCGCAAAAGTAACCTGTTCTACTGTTTAGGCCCAAATGTTTGTCTTGTGAAAGTAATTCGTGAAAGTTTGTACAGCTAGCTTTGTTTCTGTCAATAATATTATTGTCCCGTTAACTTATACAGCATCATTTATATTTATTTAAAACTTATGTCACATATAAGACTTACTTGATCTTTATAGTTTTGGCCTTACTTTTTGTATTGAATTTATACTCTATAATATCATTTTTGACCAACGGAATCTTTAATAAATAATATCTTCAAACATGCTGGCTTTAGTTGTTTGTCAAAATATAAGTATATGGGTCTTTAAAACAACAAGTGATTTAATGACATATAGTCAATGCGTTTCAGCTGTGGCTTTCTTCAGGGCTGTGTGTATAATAATTAGAGAAGCTTAGAAGAACACTCAAGGGAAGAGAGGTTGGGGTAGGCAGGTAAAACAACAAGGGGGGGAGGGAGCCCAGGAGATTGTTGCCTTTGCAATTTAGATCTCAAAACTTTCACCAGACAAATTAATGAATTTAGACAGAGGCCCTCTTGACCTATCAGAATGGAACAATGTATTGAAATTCCTTAAATAACGACCCTTCCTCTATAAACATGCGATGTAAACTTTGTAATCTGACCAATACTGAACGAAGGTTGCTTTGCAACCGAAATATACAGGGTGATGAAAAACAAATGGTAGATAATGATATACAGTGATCATGGCATAGTGATGCATTTTGTCCCTATGAACATGAAGTCGGAACTGCCCCATGTTAGAGATATGGGGGAGAGAAAAGTGGGTTGCATCCCCAGCAAGGTGGCTTCCTGGCATATATGGAAAGGCTACTGCACTACATAAGACAAACAAACAGGACATACTCATACGTCCAGGAGAAAAGACAATTTAATCCACCTGTCTCTTACAAAAGGTGCTCAAAATTACATCCCCCAGTCTGGATACAGAGATCGCATCCGCAAAGTAACGATTCAATTGCTCGGTTGCATGTATGTGTTGCTTCTTGAGTTCTTCACCGATGGTTGTGATGCAGGCAACCAGATAGTTGACAGATGTGACAGGTGTCCCGTATAACTGAGTCTTCATGTACCCCCAGGGGGTTCAGATCTGGTGAACGTGGTAGCCAGGCAACTGGACCACCCTATCCTATCCAATGACCGTTGTATGCATTGTCCAGGTATTGCCTGACAGTGGTTCCAAAATACGCAGGAGCTCCATCGTGTTGGATCCACAGATGCTGGCAAACAGCTAAGGGCACATCTTCCAAAAACTCCTGTAATACCTCTTCCAGAAATGTGCGATACACGTGGGCATTGAGATGGGTAAGTAGAAGGTATGGACGAATGAGCTGGCTGCCAACAATGCCTACCCATACATTGACGCTGAATCGCTGTTGGTGTCCACGAGAAACTGTGTTAATGAACTTATGACTATAAATCGCTTTGGTTGGTTTCTGAGTAGCTTACTTATAAATGACAATGCACTAATGCCTTCAAGGAATTCACCACGGTTTGATAAGCTGTATAAACTGTGACCACTGCTAGACATATTACATAAAAACTTTGAAAGGTGTTTTCAACCAAGTCAGATAGCCACTGAAGATGAAAACATGATTAAATTCAAAGGACGAAGCTCTCTGAAGCAATATCTCCCTTAAAAAAATAATAAAATGTGCATTCTAGCAGACGAGTCTGGTTACACATTGCATTTAGAAATTTATACTGGGAAGAAAGGCGACACAGTTGAGAGAAACCTAGGAGAAAATGTTGTTAAGCATCTGATTGCCACGCTTGTAGGTAACAACTATAAAGTTTATTTCGATAATTATTTTACCTCAGTTCTGTTCTTGCAACATTTGAAGGTAAACATATTCGTGCTTGTGGAACAGTAAACATATCTAGGAGAAACTTGCCAAAATTTGTTCCTGATAGACAGATGAAGCAAGGGGACATAGAATTTCACAAACAGCAATATTGGTGTCTCTGCAATAAATCGGAAAGACAAAAGATGCATTCACGTTCTCACTAACTTTTATGACCCCCATACTATAATGGAAGTTCAATGCAAGTTCAAAGTGATAAATTGATTGTGTGGATCAATTTGATGAAAAAGATGAAAAATACGAGATTAGCCGAAAAAGCAAAAATGGTGGAATCAAATTTTTTTCTATTTACTGGACATGACCATCACCAATGCTTTTATTATTTACTGAGCAGTATATAAGGATGAGAGAATGTGTGAATGGTTTAGTAAAATCACATGTATGCAAAAAGAGAAGGCCATCACTTTCCCAAGTTCAAATAAGTAAATGCAAAAAAGTTGTTCCTGATGAAATCAGAACTGAAGAGACACTAGAAGATGTGCAGTCTGTAGCACAAGAAACCTACCACACAGGACGAACTGAATGTGTACTGTGTCAGGTACCACTGTGCTTAGGAAAAAATAAATCGTGCTTTCAGAAATACCAAAGCACCAAGAAGTGACCTTTCAGCATGGTGATCTGAAAAGTGAACTGGTTATAATAATTATTATAATATATATTAAAATTTTTAATTTTGTTCATTTTGAATACTATTAAGTTGTATCTTAGTCTTAAAATATGATAAAATAAAATTTTTCTTATAAAAAGTTTCTGTGGAATTAGGGTTTTTATTGGCACTAAAAAGGAGTTAATATCCTACTCCATCTTCTACAATAGACCAACAATATCTCTTCTCACATTTTCAGTGATGCATGCCTTTCAAAACATTTCACTTAAACATGACATTTAACTTGTACCTCGCTATTTATCAGTTCTATTTCATGATATTTGTAAATTTGTTATACAAGATGAGACAATTAATATATGCGACTGGAGCAATTTAACAAACAAGATATATTTCTAGCAAAACATTTAATATTTTTCAACTATCAATGATTACAGTTCAGAGAATGTTCAAAACAAAGTTTAAAAAGGATCCTCCAAATCATAAGTCAAGTAAGCTATGGCATGAAAAATTTTTAAACACAGACAGCCTGTTACACAAAAAGGGTGCTGGTAGACCTTCAGCGACACCACAGAGAAGAAAAGGTCAGGGAAGCGTTCAATTGTAGTCCCCGTGAATCACTTCGCCAAGCGCCTCGTCAACTGGATATGGCAATGACATCCGTACATGAAATAGTGAAGCACCGCCTTCATCTTACATTCTACAAAATCCAGATGCATGAACTGAAGCCAGATGACCGACCGAAGCGCCAGAAATTTCCTGAGGATATGCTCCAAAACATCGACATTGATCTCACCTTTCTTGAGGACATTTTGTTTTCTGATGAGGCAACATTCCACATTTCCGAAGCAGTAAACTGACACAATTGCCGCATTTGGGGCTCACAAAACCTCCATGTTCTAAGGGAGTATATACACGACAGCCCAAAAGTTAGTGTTTGGTGCAGTTTGGTGAAGTAATCGGACCTTCTTTTTCGTTGAAGACACCATTACCTGCAACCTTGTAAAATGGCGGTGTCTGGTTACTACATGAAGAACGTCAAAGAGATGTGTCAGAAATGAAAGATGATCCGATTTTCCACGAAGAGGATTAAAATATCTTAAATATTAATTTTAAAAAATGATATCTGACATATACCATTCGACTATTTTATTTTCGAGAAGCCACACGGTCTAATGTAGTACAAGGCTATGGTACTAGTCTAACAGCGGAAGGATACAATGTTGTGCACTATGTCCGTGACGTCACTTTCAACTGAAGCTGAAACAGGGTATAGATATGCTGGAGAACTGTCTGATTCCACAGGCGGAAGAACTGGAGCACAACATAGTCTACCAAGAAGATGGAGCACCTCCTTATTTCGCTTTAACGTGGTTCACGCCATAAATGGGGGGGCACATGGAAATTTAATAAGGCATGCTAAGAAACTAAGTTTTTCTTTGTGAATAAAAAAAATCACGTTAAAATCTGTAATAGTTTTTGGGTAATAAACATGTATAATATGGGAGATAATTTAGAAACACCCTGTATATTTCTTTAAAAATATACTGTTACCTGGAGGTGGCGGCTGAAGTGGTGCATTAACCCTTCGATCAATTGAGTTAACATGTGATTCATCCCTTGGTGGATTTCTAAGTTAATGAAAATGGATATAAAAAAAAAGAAAAAAAAAAGATTTTAAAATGAAATTAACACTTACATGAATAATTACATCTCTTTATTTGAAAATGTATACAGATGTAACTGACATTATAATCAACAAATGAGCTAACATGAAGCGTTCACAGACCATGTTTTAAATACAGAAAATAAAGCAAAAAGAAAGCCCTGAATTAGACAAAGGACAAAATTTCTCAGGGCTTTCTATTTGCCTTGTATCTTCAGCAGTTATCACATCTGCAGCAAATGCCTCACATAAACTGCCATTAGAACTTTAACACATCAATCCCTTTTTAGAAGAAATTTCTATGGTATAGCCCCTTAAGTAAGAAATCACTCAGACATTCAGTTCTAGGACGGGCCAAATCACTCAGAGTGTCAAACAATGAGAGACAGGCCCTAAATCTTTTCAAAAAATACATTAAATCCTAACCTGATACGTTGTTGGACATCAATATCTTCATAATCACCACACGGGCCATTGATATGCTGATAAACTGATTGTTGAGGCATAACTTGAGAAACTGGAGGTGGAGGAGGCATAACTCGGGAAGCTTTAATTAAAAAACACCTTAATACTCATTTCAAGATTACAGTACGGCTCTGGTCGAATGCAGTCTACTACAACAAGAAATCTGCCCAACGCAATTATGGCATGACTCCCAAATTGTACTTCTAGTTTTGCGAATGACATCTTTTTGCAATTTTTCACCATTTATTTTACATTTCAAGACATTTATGATATATGTATACATATTGTACGTTTGAAACGTGACAGAAAATTCAGTTAATTTCTCGAATTTCCATTGCCAGTGTGATAGCGAAGTTCCGAAAGCGAAATGGCGACAACCAACTGAAACTACAGGGTGCGTAAGGTATTTGAGGACAGATGAACGTCAAGAAAGAAAGAAGATATAAGTCGAGATAATAACTGTATTATCGAAACATGTAAGCATACACAAGACACCTTCTTGTTATATGGCTTTTCGGGGGTGGACGTGGCCTGGTTGTCTCGGGGGTTGGCTCGCTGATCGATGGAGTTAAGCAACTTCAGGTGCGACCAGTTGCTGGCTGGGTGACAGCTAGTGGCTTGAGGACCACTGCTGGGTGGGATGGTTATTTGGGGCACAGCTGTTGGGGGACTTTAGTCTGACCCATTTGCTGAGTGACCAGTGCTGGTTGTCCAGCAGCTGGTGATAGCCACTGGTTTGTTCGTCCGCCAGCAGCCCTTCCATCATGAACCACCCGTGCTTCGGAGGGCACGTTAAGCTGTTGGTCCCGGCTGCTACTGTCATCTCGTAGCAGTCGTTAGTTACTGGGATGGCGCAAAACTCCCTCGAAGGAGTAAGTGCCGCAGATTATCGTTCTGCGATAATCTACCCTCTGTACAAGATATGGCTATTCAATGAATCCACCTTCAGCTTCTATAACTGCTTCAATGCGAGACTGAAACCATCGACATGCACGAATCAAATGGTCATGGTTCATATTGGCTGTTACTCGAACAATGGCAGCTTTCAATTCATCTTTGGTGTTATGGGGGTGTTCATTGATCTCTTTCTCCACAACGCTCCATATGTAGTAGTCCAACGGATTCAGGTCAGGGGAGTTAGGAGGCCAAAGGTTAGGAAAATACACAACAAATCAGCTTCACACGAATTTTTCAGCTTTTTTAAGAGCCTTTTCTATCTGAGTAGGCAGTTCTCCCGTGTTTTGTCTGACATAAACTGACCTGTTGGCATAACATACGAGTGATATCTGATGTTTTCATGGACAACATTTCTGATTATCCCTTCAGACACATGGATATCTTTGGCAAGTGACCTCAGGGATGTCCTGGGATTATCATCGATCGCCTGCTGCACTTGCTGAAAAAATTCAGGTGTTCTGATGATGTCAGAGCGTGAGGCAGGCTTTTTACGCTTTGCTACTGGTGCAACATTTTTTTCGGTCTCCAACTCCTTCCACACTTTGTGGACGAATGATCTTGCGACCTTTAGAAATCGTGATATCTCTAAATCGCTGTGCTCTGCCTTTATTGCCACGATTACTGCATGTCTCTTCATGAACTGTGTTACTTGATGGTCCGCCATTTTGCTTTCTGGAAACGGAAAGGACATACAATTTACTATAGTGCAGCAGTAGCCAAATGAAGGTGTGTCCTCAAATAACTTACGCACCCTGTATATGGCTACTTCTAAAAACTATCGCTATCCGTTCATTTTCAATGTTAACACAGCCTCATTTAAGACTTTAAAAATTCTCCTACCTAGAGGGAAAACATGCATACGAGTGGAAATTCTCGTTTGTCGGTGGTTTTTGATCAAAAACGTGCCGTTTTGTCAAAAGTGTTCATAAGAGTGGAAATTTCCATTTGTTGGTGGCTGCCATTTATTGAATGTTGGCAAACAATAAATCAAATTTCAATTCTTGTGTTTGCATTCAGTTTCGATTTTCACAGTTTGCCAGCCACCGTGAAAGATTCCTGCAATGGTTTCTTCGCCATGGACGTAAATTTAAAGTTGAAAAATGAATTAAAGATTCACATGTGAAGCTTTTCCAGGAGATAGCCTGCATTTAAAGGCACGTTTGGATGTAGTCTGAAAAAAAGAGGCACATAATTGCAACAGATTGATCACGTCTTTAGTCAAATTACATAATTTTTAGCTTGATGTTAAGTCATCAATGATTTTTTTTTGTTTTTTTAAAATTATTTCTAATGTTTTTGTAATGTTATTTAATTTACAAAAATAAATATTTGCATTCTTTTGCTCTTCTAATGTACAGTTGTCACATTTATTTTACTCAGACGGGAGGGGGACTTGCTCCAGAGGGCGAATACTCATGAAGAATTTGATTTCCTTGGGTTCAATGAAGAAGAAATCGTTGTGGTTAATAAGCTGTTTGGGAAATACAAATAGAAAACTACAGCTTCCATGGGTATCACGATATGCAGCTTCCCTGTGTAACCCACTCCTCAGAGCATACTGCAAATGCGCAGCACACCCGCCATGTGCAGTTAGTGATGTGATTGTGGGCAGAATTTCAAAATGGAGGAATAGAACATGCTTTTCTGTTATTAGATTGAAATATGCCTAATTTTCCGTGTGTTGCTCATGTATATAATTCGGATACCAGAAAAAAGAAAAACATAGTCATGTATCCATTGATAAAACGTCACTTTTCATCCATTCCTTTCACTTTCTAAACATTGAAAAAGAAAACTGTATTTGAATTTAGTACGAAGAGACACACTGCCCACAGGAAGGAGAAAAAATTTGTACTGCACACGTCCAGAGCTTCAGATCGTAGGGAAGCCGCATATCGCGATACCTTCTATTTCTAATTTATTTATTTCATTATTTTTTTCTTAGAATTAAAGAACTGTTGATCTCAATATACACTTTACTTCTTTATATACTCTATTCTTCTTGGGGTACGAAAGCTTGATTCTGAGGTAAGGGGGGCACAATCTAACGCGAGTCAATTTAATACAGTTGCTGAAATCTGGCTCCCGACTACCGCGTTCGACCAGGTCCATATTGTAAAACAAAATTTTCAAAAATTATTGAAATACAAAGGTATTTTTAAAAATGCCCTTGAGGCTTAGGAATGTCTGAATTAAACACTTTAAACAAGCGTGTGAAGTGCATCATGACCATTTTTGGGATTTCTGAAAACCAGTAATCTATCCAATAATTTACTTATGAACACTATATAATTTGGCTATGAAAACGGCATCTACTGATAGCATGTAGATGCAAGTCAATTAACTCTATCCAATGGTCTTGGTCCTTGTTTTTCGTTCGCTTTGTAAAAAGTATTTATTTTAATTAAAACAACAAAAACGTAAGTTTTTAATTTACCTGTATTATTAAGTATGTCTAATGCACGTAACATGGCTAAAGCAAAAGCATCCGCATCTTCTTTGCTACTAAAATTCAGCCCATATACTTGCTTATTATCACGCCACTGATGAAATGTCTGTGTAGCTTGATTATATTTTAAACCTTTAATGATGGCACAATTAATAACAACCTAAAATAAAGATGAGAACAAGCCCAATTAATGGACATAACGAAAGAGTTTTAAAAAAGGATTTGTAATCTTTTAGCAGTGTTTACTTCATGATCTTGTAACTTTCGTCCTACTACTCGAAACGTGCTATTATTCATATGCTGGTAAATATGAACCTTAGAAAGGCCACTTGAAGAACCACTAGGTATCCATTTTTTACTACCATCATCATAGATCATCACTGAAGCTCTTGCTGATGCAATGGACTGTTCACTAGAAAGAGAGAGAGAGAGACAAAGAAATTAAATTTTACACAGTCTATAATTTTGGTATGAAAGAGAGGGAAACAGAAAAACATGGCGTAATAATCATTTTATCGTTTACAAAATTTATAATCTCAAAAATTTAATGATGAAACAGCAAGTAAGTTTTATAGTAACGTTAATAGCTAAGGAAAAAAAAAAAAAAGAATTTCCGAAACAATGACGAGAGTCTCATCTATATAAGATGGAAGTACAATGTTATAAATGAGTCTAATTTAGATAGTTTAGGGAAGATTTGCTTTTAATAAGGAAAATCATATTTTAAAAAGATATCTATTACGATTAAAGAATATTGGTTAATATAGTCGTCCCTCCATAAGTCAGCATCCATAATTCCAGGACCTTGCCGTTTTGCAGGTTTTCTTAACTTGCGGAATTCCAAGATACTGGAAATTCTAGCAGTGTCCAAATAAGTTGGTACACAACAGTGTTTGAATACAATGTTAAAACAGTACGTTCGAATAATGAATTTTTTGATACAATAATGGGAAGGATGATCACTTGGCCATTCTGAGCAAAAATATGACCGACTGATCACGACATTCCATGAAATAAGTAAAATGCGACAGCAGTTTTCCAACTTCCAAAAGCAGGACATGTTGAAATTATTGATGGGTCGGTTTCAGTTTTAAACCGCGGTTTTCGGTTCTCGTTTAAAAACCGAAATAAACCAAACAATGGAAAAAACTGTTCGGTTTTTATATTGCTTTTAAGTAAGTGATTACAAAATTGAAACAAATTGTCCACACAAAATTACATGTAGTAGCTAGTAAATGGGGAAGTAAACACAAAAAAAAATACATGCTCGATTTCTTGATGAGGCCAACGAATAAATAGACAATTAGCCAATCAGCATTGTTGACAATTTACTGAAGAGTTGTTTTTTGCCCCCTCTATTGCATGAATTTGGCTACAGCTCAAATATTTTAACGATCGTACAAAGTAACAAAACTGTCAGCTAATGTTACCTATTTGTTGCTGGACACATGATAATAGCTGACAGGTTTGTTACGTTGTGCGATCGTTAAAATACATTAAGTATCAGCTGTAGCCAAATTAATGCAACAGAGGGGGCAAAAACGACCCTTCAGTAAATACAGCAATCCAATTGTTGGACTATAACAATGGAAATAGGTGCCCGTACACAGACCAGGGAATTATAAGACTATGGTAAAGTGTAGGATGAGGACTAAAACAATACTTTTTTGAACAATCAGAAAACGACATGCGATGAAAGTAGAGAGCATTGTTAGTTGTCGTTAGTCAACTTTTAAAATGGCCGCGCCATTCTAAAGTCACGTGGTTGAAGTTACCTTATTTTTATTATTTTTTTAGAAACAATTTTTATAATAAAAATTAATTATTTCGCTTGGAAAATGTTCTGCTTCACTAATTTTTAAACATGAAAAGGACAATGACTTTGGTTGTGGGTTTACATCTATAGTAGTACATAACGGGAAGAAAAAAACGAAAAAAAAAAAACCAACACCGTGAAATGAAAAACGGCCCATCACTAGTTGAAATATTCGCTAAAATAATGAGATGATAATGTTTTCAAAGGAATATACGATCACCCTAATAAGCATAAAAATAAATGTCTAAGAAATTTATTTCTGCCAGTGTGATATGATTGAATGAGGCTGATTTTTCGCGCACCTTTTATTTAAAAAAAAAAAAAAAAAAAAAGAGTTATAGAGGAGTTTATTCATTATTTTTTTTAAACTAGTTATGGATGCAAATGTTTGTTTTACCTAATTTACAAATACATAACGCCACTTTTATGTGAATCACATTTTATTGTGAGGCATCTTTATGGGCCTAATGTTTTTGTCACAGTTATATCAACCACCCCATGCATGCTATGAAGCACAAACATTATGAAGTACAACTTGCAATGATTTATTATGAAATGAAAATTCATGCTTATGAAAATCAAGCTAGAACACTATTATATATACAGGGTGATTACACAAGAACTTCACACTTTTAAAAATTTATTACATCAAAGCTATTCAGAATATAGACACACCACATATGGATTCTTAAAGAAAAACTCTTGAAGTTTATTGTGACACAGAAAAGATGTTCAATATGCACCCCTGTCGTGACACGGCATACATCAATGCGGTAGTCGAATTCGTCCCAAACCCGCATTAACATGTCTCCATCAATCCCACGTATCGCTACCGTAATGCGTTCTTTCAGCTCGTCTAGGTCACGGGGAAGGGATAGGGTGAAGACCTTGTCCTTTACACCCCCATAAAAAGAAATCACAAGGTGTGAGGTCGGGGCTCCGCGGTGGCCACTTTGCAAGTTCCAGGTTATTGTTTGCTCGACCAATCCACCGCTGTGATTTCTTTTTATGGGGGTGTGTAAAGGACAAGGTCTTCACCCTACCCCTTCCCCGTGACCTAGACGAGCTGAAAGAACGCATTACGGTAGCGATACGTGGGATTGATGGAGACATGTTAATGCGGGTTTGGGACGAATTCGACTACAGGGGGACATATTGAACATCTTTAACTGTGTCACAATAAACTTCAAGAGCTTTTCTTTAAGAATCCGTATGTGGTGTGTCTATATTCTGAATAGCTTTGATGAAATAAATTTTTAAAAGTTTGTGTGAAGTTCTTTTGTAATCACCCTGTATAATAAATAAATAAATAAATAAAAAATAAAAAATGAAAGAAAAAAGAAAAAATGCACTTCTTCTAGACATATTAATGAAAAATTCATCGCTATGCATTCCATTTAGAGAGGCCAAGTTTGCTAATAACATCAGCGATGTTTCCTTTACATCTTGGAAAAACGAAAAAACTTAAGGCTTTTATGAAGTTATGTGATTAAAGTATTAACAATATTGAGAAATAATGCATTATATTCACACATTTAGAAAAAGTTTAATTTCTTTTCCAACTTTTTTTATAAAAAAAAATTAACGAAGAGCACAAAGTAACAGTGGTATCTTGGATTTGATCGTTTCCCACTTCTTTTCTATTGATTTTAATGATAAACAACACATGAATAATGTAAAATAACGAATCGAATAAAGTACAATAGAAAAAAAGAAAACTTAAAACCAGATTAAATATCCAAAAAGGGAGGGAACCTCTAATCGACAAGGAGCTATGTAAAACTGTAGCTCGGGCTCGACACCCCCTCCCCTCTGGATTAGAGGTTCCCTCCCTTTTTGGTTGTTCCATTCCACAGTTTTTACTTAATTTTTGTTCAAATTAAATATAGTAATTTTTTTCATATTAAGGCAACCTTAATCACAAGTTCGCATTTAAATTTTTTAAGGAAATGTAGCTTATGTAAGTACAGGTGCTTCTATAATCGGCCACCATTTTGTGGAAAAACGCATTTATAATCAATCGGTCACCAGCTCGAAGAAAACCGGCTAATAATAAATCTCATATTAATTTCCATAATTAACTTTCATATCCCCTCAAAAGAGGCTGCATGCATTAGGGAACTATAAAATTGTTTAATTTTGAATATTTTAATATTATTTGTTGGCAAATATCCCCATCGGAAGTCAGTGTCTGCCATCTTGGATGTCAGGAAAAAATTGCTGACTTATGGAATTTCCAGACTTTGAGAATGCCGATTTACAGAGTGATGAATGTATAATAATGCCGATTTACAGAGGGGTGACTTTTCAACAATACTGATATGTAATGGGACCATTCACAAAATATGTTCGCTTGATAGGGAGGAGGATTTCGAAACTGTGAAAAAAAATTACCTGCATAATGGGGGGGGGG
>JAHWFO010045937.1:1055414-1143148 GCA_023313115.1 Rhysida immarginata | reverse complement strand
CATAAGCCATTCTCTTAAAATATTAGAAAACACTGTTTTTATTTCATACAAGCCTAAATCTAAATCTTTTTCAAAAAAACTTTATAATAAATATTTGTGCTAATAATAAATTCAGAAAGAGATGTTCCAAAAACTAAGACTAATTCCAGGGAGTAATATTTAAATAAGAATCCTTAAATTTTCTTGCTTAAAAACTGGACTTATTCTATGTACCGGTAAATTAAAATTATTCCAGAATTTTTAAGGTTTGTGACGATCATTGTTTACAAGCACACTTTTCTTGGCATTTTACAGAATACTAAATAATTCATAAAATCATCTGTTTGTATAAGAAATTTATTGCTGAAACACTCATGTTAAAAAATTGATCCAAAAAGTGAACCAATCCAATAACATTTGCATACTGGATTTCCAGTTCACCAGTCCATCAAGTTACATTTTAAATCCTGCCGTGAACATGAATTTTTAGATAAATTTTACAGTAAAGGCATAGTCATTGAAATACAGTCAAACCTTGCCATCTCAAAAATTGTTTATTTCCCTACATCTTCAGTTTTACTTTAATGTAATTTTCCCTCATTATCTCGAAACATTTTCTCGAAAAACCTCGTTATGTCGAATTTTGACTTCATGTGCCAGTGAAATACAAGGGATTTAAAAACATGATAAAGTTAAGATTTTTTTTTTCATAAGGAGAAACTTTTCATATGAAAACAAAAAAATTGGACTCACTTCCATTAAACTTAGATAATTCTTGTGCATTATGAAAAAAATCAACAAGAATTTTGCAATCTCGTTAGCAAGTGTCTGTTGCATACGAGATGATTGACCATACACGTGGTGTACTCTTTATACATGTAACATTTTATTTCCTATTGTTGTCCGTATTCTCACAGCGCCTTTAATAATTTAAAAATCTTTTTTTAAAAGTAACCCTCCATATCGCGAAACCTCTTTATCTCGAATTTTTTCCCGTTCCCATGAAGTTCAACTGTATGTATCCAAAGTTTCATATCAGAGATGTATTTTTGTGGTGAAGGTTTTTCCCTCCCATACAGGAATGGATAACTGTGACCCACGTAAGTGGAAATCTACCGGTCTGATAAAAAACCATGCAAATAACCTACACCTTGACTGACTACACATTGAAGATAGTGACTTCAAAAAACGACTTCATCTATACTGTTTTTCATAAAAGAAGGTCGTTGACCTTTGTTTGGGTCAGAGTGGAAACCAATCAGATGCAAGTACTGTACTGGTGATTCATTACTTTCTCCTGACGTTAGAGAGAGAGAGAGCTAATGTTTTAATGCTAATCCTAATTGTTTGTAATCTCCACATCGTGATATTTTTAAGTAGACAAATCAGAAAGAGTTTACAAATATTTAATGTACTCTATGTAAAGGAAAATTTGCTGAAATGTATATAGCTCTGAAGCAATGAACGGAGGAGTAACTAAGTGAAAAGCAGCCAATTCTGATTGGTTCGTTTCGTTGGTCTTCTTTTAGAAAAAGATTGTAGTGCCATAGCACTCAATATTTTTGCAGGAAAAGAAATCCTACAAATTACACTGGGCAAAAAATATTTTAGTGCCTGTGATTTTGTAAGCATTTCTAGGTAATTTTGGCACGCTAAATTCAAAATCAGATTTTATGTAACAGATTTAGTTTTTGAACTATATGTGCTCTTGTAGATTGAAACGTTGGGGACTTGCTGAAACTTTCTGCAAGTTGTGGTATGTTATGCTTCATCAGAATTGATTTTTCTATGACATCCTCTGGGAGCAAAGGCAGACTGCTGAACGTGGGAACCGGTATTTCCTTAGTATTCGTTAGAGGCCTCTTCGCTGAATCCAGATCAGGATATATCCATTTGTGTCGATTGTTGTTAACAATCATCATGATGGTTTTTTGGTTCCCTCCAAACCATTGTAGGGTTCTCCCCAGGCCCTTTTGAACGGGCGCATCGCCCGGCTGATTTTGGCGACCGCCCGGCTGAATACACGAAAATCTGCACACCACTACATATTTTTTTTTGTTTTTAATTTTTGTCCGCCCGGCTATTTTATCTTTCCGCCCATCTGATAAAAATTTCTGGGGAGAACACTGCATTGGTACACAAAACTTTAGACACTTCCTCTTGCCATTTATCGACTGTCATAAATGTTCAATGGATATTATACATATGAAATGTGGAGCCCAAGGCTTAGGGGCAGTTCACATTCAGCAAATTCGTCACATGAAGGGAATTTCCGATTCCAGGAGTTTTCTACCACGCGAGTTAAAATGTGGAGCCGTTTCACATTCAGCGGGAATGAATCGGGGAGCTAGGCAAACCTCCTTCCTTCCTTTCAGCCTGCCCCCCCTCCCCCCCATCCCCCTCAGCTAGGCGAACTCTGCTCTGATTAGATGTTGAACGAGTAGTTCTTTCATCCAGTCTCTGTTGCTTTCTAGACATCGTTATTAATATATCGTTATAACATGGTTTTCTTGGCATCATGTGCAAATGGCTTTTTTTTTATTATGAAAAAGACAGAAAACGAGGCACACCTGCACAGAAAACATGCTAATGGCGAATTTCAATATGGCTGACTTGACTGGCAGAAGTGGGTTAGAAACAGTTGATAAGGATTCTAGGCCTGCAGAGATGCTCATTCGTAGCTGATTAGCTGCACGTTCGGGTCAAGTTTTGAAAATTCCAACTCTGTTGGAACTCCAAAACCCGTGCCATTGTAGCCTCTAAACCGTTTTCAGCCACGAATTCACTGAATGTGAAACGGCAAATTCGACGCGAACTCACTGAATGTAAACTTCCCCTTATCCTGGTGCCCCACGGGATGCTAAAATATGGCAGACATGCCATTTTCACAAATTCAGGAATGGATTTTCTATTTTCTTTTAAAGTGTACTTGCCACATATGTAACAAAAAATGTCTGGATGATTCACACAATTATGCCTACTTATCAAAAATGGTTTTTTATTTTTATTTTTTATTTTTTTAATACAAAAAGCATATTAAACAATTATAGAAAATTGACAAAAAAAATGCTATAACTCACGTTGCAACCCACAAGAACGCAATATTAAAATGAACGGTTGAAATTTCAGTAGTATTCTTAATTATGGTATAAAAGGATATGGGGTATTTGGTCTAATCTCCCACGCTGACCAGACGGGTTGGGAGATGCGTTTTTGAGCTTCTGCCAGCTTTTGACGAATGCTACAAGGTGGCGTTCATAGCATCTGGGACCGACGGCTTAACGTGCCCTCCGAAGCACAGGGGGAGGAGTACGAACTCTCTTCACTGAATGGGGTCACCCATCCAGTTACTAGCCATGCTAGGTGACGCTTAATTTCCAGAGCTGGCTTGCTCTGTGAAACCCCCCTAGCCCACGGCACCCCCTCAAATTATGGTATACCGGTACCTAATAAAGTAGAGCTGAAAGACCAAAAATATTCTTATTTTATCGGCACCAGCTCAATTTTTGTTTTCTTTTGGGCTGTGTAACGATTGCAAAAACAATTTAAAGATTCATGTGATTTACCAGTTCTCTTCGTACCAACAGGACAGCAAAAGACGGACATGGATTTATTGCATTCTGACCAATTTTGAAGACCTGAAGCATACACATTAAAACACAGCAAACAAGGAGGTCAGATTTTGTCCTGATCACGAACTTTGCAGCTAAAGTAGAGGTGATATTCTTTCTTTATACATCCTTAATATTTAAAGCATGCGGATAAATAAGTTCTTCTCACTTGTTACATTGATCACTTCTCAAAGTGAGATAGCCTATAGAAGTTGATGCTAATCTAACATCCATGATGGAACATGTATTAAATGAGAATTATCTCCTGTGCATGAAATGAATTCCTGCTCAGCAGTATATGTATAATCATGCTTTAATCTTTCTGGGAACCACAGACACCAGGTAAAAAATTTTTTTTATCAAAAACTTCATTACTCTTCACAATCAGCAAAAAACAGTACAATTGCAAAGATAAAATATCAGATATTCTAGAACCTACTGAATTTGCTTTTTTGGTTTAGAATACAGAATGAATAAGCACCAAAAAATTAGGTAATGTGGAAGCCTCCCACTTCAATCAAATTCCAAATGGATACAAGTATATGGCTGTCACTCTTCTCCTTCCCAAATGACCATGTTTTTGTGTCGAGAACTTTTCGCCATCAATTTTGCAATAGCAGACATGATGAGTTACAGGAGGGCAACTTTACATCCAAAGGCAATTGCTCACTTAGTTTAATTGACAAAACGGTACTTGGCCGAACCATTAAAAATAGGAGTTTTTCTTTTAACCTACACTTAAATCAATTTTTAAGCTACACTTAAATCAATTTTAATTACATTATTGATTTCAAAAAACTGTTTTTTATTACAATTCAATTAAGACTTTTCATTTCAGATTAAGTTGAGAATATGATAAAATGAATGTGGGAAATTTCAGAGAGAAGAAAATACAATATTTCTCTCGCATGAGTTAGGTTTCCTTGCTTTTAATATTAAAATTAAGTATCAAAATCTTATACAGTAGTAATAATTACACTATTATCTTAGATCAACTCAAAGAGGATTACCAAGAAAGATCAAATTTGTACAGCTCAAATTAAATTGAGAGGTAGTGCTGCTGATCGCCATTTTCGCCAAAGGCCCCAAAAAAAATCGAAGTGGCAATTTTTTATTTACAGTGGTGAAAGTCTGTGGCGAAAAAAAAAATCACTCTACACAACAATCTTCATAATTCTCAGTTGGGGCTAATCTTGAATTACTCCACTAAATTTTTCGGATCATTTTAATGTGAACACGATGTATCGAATTATCTTCTGAAAATCACTTACAGGTAATTTTATAAGCCATAAATTTGACGCCATAAACAACTTTTTCCTATTGGTCAAATATCACATTTGGCATAATGGTTAGGTTATGTCATTATCTGACATTTCACGATTGACATGAACGTTCAATACCCTAGACGCTTATTCCATCAGTGTTGCCAACTTAGTGGATATTCCGCTAAATTTAGTGAATTTTACACAAAACTATCCAAATTATCCACTGAATTTAGTGGATCGATTAGTATAATTGAATTCAGCAGACTTTTGCTCAGTTTTAGTAGAAAAAACATTTGTGTTGGCAACATCGGTGGCTAAAAAATACAAAAGTGGCTAAAAAATAATTCCAGAGCCATCCCTAACAGTAATAAGTTAGGTTAACTACATTAATTTAAGCTTCAGTGCATTAATTCAATTTACAATTTTCAAAAAGCATTCCCAACAGAACTCAATTTCAAATGCACTATAACTCAATCACAGCATAATGCATCTTTTCAGGAAGTTGCAGAATAACGGAGACAAATTATGTCTCGTGATACAACTATAGCACACCATAACGTGATTTTTTTTAATTTATTTTTATTTGCATGTTGGATTTACCCATTCTTTCTTCATTGGTAGTAGTTTATTTCCCGTATTCTCGTTATTATTTTTTAATCATAATGGTAAACAAATGTACCGTTGTTCTGGAATCGCATCGTCAAGGAAAACGTCAATACAAAATTGTGCATTTACTCAATGTTCTTCAATAAACTGCATACAAAGTAATTAAGAAATTTAATGAGCTTGGGCATGAAGATGGTCATCTAAGGCCAGGCGCACACTGAGGTAGTAAGCAAGTGGAGTGGGAATGGCTTGGTAGTTAAATGGCAAGTGGAGTGGGAATGGCTTGGTAGTTAAATGGCAAGTGGAATTTTTAAATCTATGTAAACAAATGCGAACGCGCACATCAAAGTGGAGTGGCGGTGGTGAAGTGGAGTGGAAGTGGCGTGGCGCCAGTCTGGTACCACTCGTCTCCGACATGCTTAATTTTCAAGTGGCATGCCACTTCGCTGCCATTTGCTAGTACACATTCAAGTAGGCAGAATGCGAAACAGCCGTGTTGTTTTGAGATATTTGTGTCTTTCTTTTGAAGCACAAGACATAGTATTTCAAGTAATTTGCAAAATGTTACTTTCTTCATTCGGTAAAAAAAAAAGTTTGAATTTATCGTCGTTTAAATTTATATCATGTCTATATACGGGGTGATTCAGTCAATTTCTGACCATTTCAGTATTATGATTTATTGACCATTAATGTTTACAAACTTAGCATTTCAGTATGATATTTTAGGCAGTTCGGAGTTTTTATTCCTGTGGAAAAGTCTTGATGATATGCTCAATGTGGCTACCATGAATGTTTTGAACTGCTCGCAGCCGAAGGGTGAAGTTGTTCATAACTCTATTCAGGATTTCTGCATCCACAAGGGTGCAGCAGTCGATGATGCTTGGTCGCAGCTGGTCTAGGGTTCTTGGTGCTGTAGTGAACACACTGTCTTTAAGGCACCCCCAGAGATAAAAATCACATGGGCTTAGGTCAGGACTCTTAGGGGGCCAAAGAAAGCCACCCCCGAATCGATCTGGAAACCTGTATGAAATGACACGATTTCCGAATTTCTGATTGAGAAAGTCTAGCACTTCATTAGTGGTGTGAGGCCTAGCCCCATCCTGTTGAAACCATTGATGTCGAAACGGTATACGCCACCTTCGCAACTCGGGGATGAAGAAGGTTTCCAACATGTTAAGGTAAGCCTGTGACGTTACGGTGCCCTCAAAAAAGAACGGACCAATGATGCCTCTTTTGGAAATCGCGCACCAAGCCATAACCTTTCGTGGATGAAGAGGTGACTTATGGATCTCATGAGGGTGCTGGAAACCCCAAAAACGAACGCTGTGTTTATTAACGTCACCTGACAGATGGAAGAAGGCCTCATCTGACCCCACAGGTTGTCCACAATGTCTTGATTGGCTTCCATTTCTGCTCCAAACTCCGTCGCAAATTGTTGTCGCTTCTGTCTTCCAGTGTCTGTTAACTGCTGATAAACATGGATCTTATACGGGAACAGGTATAAATCCTTTCTCAAAATTCACTACGTCGTGGTATACGACAGCCCTTTTTCAATGGATAGGCGGCGAACAGATTTTTTGGTAGGGTAATCAACCAACCTTGTGCGAACATTTTCGACAACTTCGGCCGTTCGAACACGAGCTTAGATGACTCCAAAGATTAGGGTTCGTGCTTACCCGCAATTTACGTGTCAAATGGGCATTTTTGCTAAAAATTGACTCGTGATTTTTTGACCATGGCAGTCAAATTTGTCACATGCGATCTTGTTTAAATTTTTTTATTTTTTTATTTTTTTATTTTATTTTTTTTTATTTATGAATTGGGATCCAATACGTCCATCCAGGGCCTATATGGCTAGACGCCGACGAGTTGGGTCCCTGGTTGGACCTGGATTCACGACTGCTGTATGATGGTCGCAGCAGCCGGGGAGGGGGGGGGGGTGATGATTGTCTATCACTGGTGGTCGCCCAAGCCGTGCCAGATATAGCTTAACTTCACAGAAGTTGTGTTCGGTGAAAGCCCACCAGGCCACCCCCTTAATTAACTATAGCAGCAACTAAAACATAGAAATTAAAAAGAATTTAAAATATGACTTGCATTTTTCAGGCTTGGGAGTCAAATTTACTCGTAGATATTTTTGTCCTAGCACGAACCCAGAAAGATGTCACCAATTTCAACATCAGCCCAAAGGTACACGCTGAATAAGGATTATGTTCTCAGATGAAAAGTTATTCTGGGGAATAAGTGCACAATCGCCAAAACGACAGGATGTGGTCCACAGATGCTCCTGGGGAATCATCTGTCATTGAACATTGTAAAAGAAAAACAGCTTGAATGTTTTAGTTTCATTTTTCAGTGACCTATTCATCAGATTATTAGAAGTTTTTTGTGTTATTGTGTTCATAATTGAACGCAGAGCAAGCTTGTAATTAGAAATCAGTCCCTATCTGTCACGGTTTATGAGAAAAATTTTGTATATGTCCTAATTTGCATAATCAGGTCATCAGAAAGTCCCCAACAGATAGCCCACTCATGACTTCCTATATATTGGCTGAAATAAATTTTGGATTTCTACGTCTTCTACACAGGTGGGAGGGAGATAACAAGACCTTTGATATCCTTTGTCATTTAGCTTAATTATTATTAATACTCTCAGTCTATTAAAAAAAAAAATCGATACCATCTCTAGTTGATACCTTTTCTCCAGATACTTCAGGGATCCTGTATTTGAGTATCAATCCTGTAACCTTCTCATTAACTGTGCTCGAAGATACAATATTAACAGAAAATCCTGAAGTGTTAACATTCATACTGGTTTCCTTTCTTATAAATATGTAATTAACAGTTTATATTTCAAGATATGCAATGATTTTTGATATAAAATAATTTTATAAAATTCAAATGAATTATAGATATCATATTAAAGTCTGAATTTTGAATTTTTTTTTTTTTTTTTAGTTTAAGAACGAAAATAATTTAAAAATCCACTACAATGATAGTTTTAGCATGAGTTGGATGTCATTAATCTTGATTTTACTTGAAGTCTCCTTAATAACATGACAGCACACAAATCAGAAGACCTGTTCTACAGCTTATGTTAAAATGTTCAAGCTCTATTCAAAGCAAAATGGAGTTTTATTAAAAGATTATAAATAATTACTCATCAGCAGTTTTATTCAACTAATCTAAATCAAATGTCATTCATAGTGAGTAATTTGCAACTGAAAAGTTCACCATCTCTGGCAACAGTTCAATCATCAGATCTCAAATAAAATGAACGTTTAACAACACATTTAGCTTTTTTCCAGTCTTCTTTTTTATAAAGAAGAGTGTGGATATGTGGCCACATTAACTTATGTAAGTTAGAAGAAGTTTTAACTTAACGTGATTAATCTTGAAAACCCAATGTATAAAAAATGCGGTAATTATAAATCTCCAACTCAAGTATTAATGAAATGTATATAGCTGGCACATTAACCAAACATTTCAACCCAATGGGATTTTTTTTTTCTTTTTTACTTGCTCGTCAAATTGAAAACTGCATGGGCATGTCTGAAGAACTAATGATCAAAGTCACCAAACATTAAAAACTAAGGTAGACTAATTATTTTCATAGCTTATCCAATCATTAGGGTTGAAAAAAAGAAACCTTGTCATTAACCCTCTCATGCATGGCATCTCCATTTGTAGACGTTAAATCATTGGCTTTATAAAGCCTGCCTTATTGTGATTGGTCACATCTGATGACGTGTATAGCAAGCCACACCTCTTAACTATAGATGTGATAGCAGCAGTGGTGCCATCTGTTTAAAAAACTAAGAATTTTTAATTTTTTTCGAAATTCACTTTCAAAATGGCTGCTATTGCATCAACATCCCACGACTCTTCTGGATTTGCAACAAAAAGATTCTACAGAACAACAAAACAGCAGGTGGGAATTTTAGAAAACAGTAAATTAATAACCAGTGGTTATATAGACATAAGCTGTAATTCACATCTCACATTATTGTAAATGAATTGTTACTACATATATCCGTATCCAATTGGATACTCTATGCACCAAGGGGAAATAGTGTGCGTTAGTACTCCTCCATATAATTCTTTCTGTTACATTTGGCCATCATGCAGGATAACTAAAAAATGAATATTGATAGTACAAATTATATAGTTGACGAAGTTCCAATGGAAAAGAATGAAAGAATTTTTCTTAGTTTATTTGTAATTGTGAGAGTCCCATAGAAATGTGAATGACAGCAGGTTGCTAACAGACAGTTTCATCTTCTCTTTTTTTTCTGTTGATTCTAAGAAATATAGAAAAGTCGCCGTAGAGAATTTTCCTTCCGGCTCTGAAGACTCAAGTGGAAGTGATGAAAAATTTCATCTACACTTAGAAAGTGATGTGTCGTCGAGTGATGAGGACTTGTCATCAGACTACAGAGAAGATGATCTTGTGCCTCTAAGTGTTTTCAGTTCAAACACAAAATGTAAACGTACCTCTAAGAACCAAAATATCAAAGTACTTGCTATAACTTGTTTATAACACTTCCACTCGTCAAAGAGTTGAAGAAAAGAGGGGTCTTTTTGACAGGTACACTAAGAGCGAATCGTCGGAAAGGAGCTGGAGAAAAAATGAAGTCAGAAAAAGAACTACGACAAGAAGGAAGAGGATCATATGACGTGGTCACCAACAGTGACAACATCACAGTAAGCAAATGGCTGGATAATAAAGTAATTCATGTTTGTTCTGCATGAAATGGAATTGATCCATTAGGCCAAGCAAATAGATGGAACAAAGCTGAGGCAAAGAAAATACCAGTTCCCAGCCCCCATATCGTAACAATGTATAACAGAAACATGGGAGGTGTTGATCTTATGGATCAATTTGTATCAGCCTACCCACACCACCGAAAGAATAAGAGATGGTATATCCGTCTGTTTTTCCACTTTCTGGATGTTGCTATTGCAAATGCTTGGTTGTTGTCAAGAATGGCAGGATATGACACTGATCTGCTGATATTCAAAGCAACAATAGCACGTGTTCTAATCAATACTGGGAAGATGGCCAGCCGGGAAAGAAGAGTTGGACGACCAAGTTCTGCATTTCCACCGCTAAAAGCTGGAAGAGTTCATTTAGTTGCTGACGAAGTGAGAAGAAGCCAAGGGGGGCATTGGCCAGTTCACACACAGGGAACACTACCCAGAAGATGCCATGAACTCTCATGTACCAGTAAAACACGTTATCTTTGTGAGAAATGCAATACCCCTCTTTGTGTTACATGTTTCAAGGCTTTTCACTCGCTAACACCATTATTCAAATCACTTCTTATTGTTTTTAACTCCTATGATACATACGTCTCCAAATGGAGACATATGTGAATACTAAATAAAATACTTATCCAAAAAATGTCTCAATACCAATTCCCTTGCTGTCAAAAACTAATCCACTGTTTTTTTAATCGATTCTGATTCTGGAAATCTATGAAACGTGAAATTTCTATCCGACTGTCTGATGCATCCAAACAGAGAACAAACTGAAGGCATTCCGACATAAAACAGGTTAGCAAAATCTTACGAATATGTAGAATCATTCTAAGCGAAACTAGAATCTCGGTGACGAAATTCCCCGAGGTTCTCGCAGCAGGAAATGACACCTTGTATTGCAGTGTTCTCTGGAGAAGGGAGGGAAGATCCCACTGCCAATTTTCAATTTCCAAGGCATTTTTCTTAATAATATATTAGGAAAAATCAAAAACTTTTGAATGATATATACTCTATTAACCTGGATTAATATTATAATGCAAAAAAAAAGCAGATTTTTTCCGTGGAGTTTACCTTTAAATGTTTTAGCACTATTTGGTGCTTTGAAATGATAAAAATGCTCTGTGAGCAAATGGTGCTCTATTGAAAAATTCCTCTAAACATGGCGTTTTTGCAGCTAAAATTAATTTTATTGAAGGTAATTTTTGCAAATATTCAATTAACGTATTTGCAAAACTATTGCATGGATCCTCTTTTGTACAAAGAAAACAAGATTCATTGGGAGAGGCCCAGCAATTTGGTAGAGGCAACAATTGGGCAGAAGCGACAATTCGGTGGAGAATTCAAATCACTGAAGACTTTTAGCAATTTCACTCATTATTTGTTTACAACGAACACATTTTTACGCATTTGTTTTTTGGGTTGTTTTTTTTTCTTCCAAAAATTGTATCAGGTTGTAAAGAAAGTATCCAGAAAAACTCACGCTTGAAGTGAAAGAAAATGTGAAGGCTTTTTAGATCAGTTGATCACAGGAGATAAGTGAATCACTTGTGTGAATGTTACGTGAAAAAGAGCATAGATGAAGCGTCAACAGCCACCATAGTACATTGCTAAACCACCACTTTGTCGACAACCAAGGTAATGCTCTGTTGCTGATGGGATTGTTGCATAATAATCCACTATAAACTTTGTATAAAGTGTAAATATCTATACCATGTGCTACCCACAATATCCGAGAATTTGAAAACTTCGTACAAACCATAAATAGTATCAGGTTCTGCTGCTAGATTCCTATTGGTGCACCTTTCAGTTACTGCTCTGCCAAGTTTCATAATCGTAGGTGCATTTCTTTGTGAGTTATTGCTGTTTGTTTTGCAATGTGTTCTTGTGCTTCTGCAAATTTCCAAATTATACAACCTGGTCAGACTGTCAACAAGAAGTTTTACTGAGAGGTTTTGAAGAGACTGAGGAAAAATTTTGTGCAAATGGCAGAATTGTGGAAGAACAAAAACTGGTTGCTCCCAAGATTGTTAGAGGGAGAAGGTTACTTACTAAAGGGATTATCTCCAATTAGCATAAAAGTAGGTCGCTGGTTTCTGATGGTACAGTCAACCTAAGGAAATAATCCACACGAGTTTAATACTTAATATTACATTTCATGCTAATGTGTTGTTTAAATAGCTCTTTTAATTATAATTATTTAAATTTAATAATCTTAATAATGTTAACTCTTAATAATAAAAATAAATTAATATTGAAACAGTAAAACTTAGAGTAAAATTCAAGTGTGGATTATTTCCCTTTGACGACTGTACCTAGAGCTACTACATTTATCCTATTGATATAAGGTATAATAATACAGTACAGTAAAATCCCATTACAATGTACCTCACTTTATATTTCAAAATAACGTTCAAATTTTAAATCCCGACACAGGAGATTTTAAAAAGTTTCAGATTAAGGAACTCCAAACTAACGAATATTTCAGATTAACGTTCCATTTAAATGATCAGACATTCAGATTTACCTTCATTTTAACGTTTTAAAATGCAAAATACCTTGTTCCTATTGGTCAATACCAATTGTGAACAATGAGGTTGGAACCAATGGAGAATAGTCAAAATCATTGTACAGTGTTCAATCATCGTGTGGCAGTGGAAAGACATCATATGCTGCATTATATAGTTCATCCAGGGAGAGTTGGAGTGGGCGAGCCCAGAAGTTCTGAACTAGCCAATCAGAGAAAGGTTTAATATACAAATTCATTCCTGGTTTACAGGTCTTAATTGTGAAGCGTTTTATAACATTATACTTTTTAGTGAAACTACATTATACTGCAATTTAAATTAAAAATAAGAATACACTTAAAGAAAACTTATTTCGTCATGTAACATAAATAATACATGTTTAACTAATTTTTTTACTTTTATTTTGTTTATGTCAAGCATTTTATTTTTATTTTTTATTTTATTTAAAATTGCAAGCAATTGAAGCAATTAAATTGAAGTCAATATATCATTAATTTTTTATTCTTTAATAAATAACTTTCACTTCTTTTGCTATTTCTTTTAATGAATTAGAATTAAAAAAGAATTGCAATTAAATATTTATTTACTACAAATATTTTAATAAAAATTTAAAAACAAAGGTTCTGGCCTCTTTCGTTTATTTATTTGCTGGCAATTAAAATGGCCTTTTAATGAATTAGTTTTGAAAACGACTGTTTATTAAGAAATCCAAACTTGGGAGATTGCGGGAGAACGTTAATGTCATCCCACTCTTCATTGCTGCTGCTACCCTCGCCGTTCACATGGATTATTACTGTGAGGCTCCACTTGTTCCTCAATTAAACAATCGGTTTCCCAATATTTTTGTTATATCCGAATAACGTGTTCAGCTGCCTTTTTCCAATTTTCAGGAGTGACTCCTTCAATCGCCGTTTTCGTTAACTGTTCAACATCTGCGAGCTTTAACGTGGTGGTGTTTCTTTTCCTCACAAACTCTTTCACTTGTGCCCAGATTAATTCGATGGGGTTAAAATCGCAGTGATAAGGTGGTAGTCTGATCACTAAATGTCTGGCATCTGTAATCAACTCATCAATAATGTAGCGCTTTTCTGATTTATTTAGCTTTATCTTATCATATAGTTCACCTTTACCAGACGGAATAAAGCACCCACAATGTGCTTCGCCGCTGTCCTCCCCGTCATAATACCACTGGTGTTCTCAGCCATGATGCGCATTTACCCACGTTTCATCTAAGTACACAAATGTACGCGATGGATCCCTATGTAGCACTTGTATCTGTCGTAAATATCAGTATCGTTGAGCTACTACATCTGTACGTTCAATATAAAACTTCCGATTGTCGATTTTTCCGTATTTCATACACAGTTTTTCATGCATGATGACGGCGAAGGAAGATCTTGACCCATGGTATCCAGTCCTCTCTTTAAACTTCGTGAAAACATTTGTAATTGTAGGATAATCTCCTTCTCGGTGTATTTCACCAACACATGCTCGTGCAACAGAAAGTTCAAATTCATCCAAGTTTTTAACTTGTGACTCTCTTACTCTCTTCTTCCCAGGCCTTGAAAAAAGCGAAGGGTTTGGCGCGCTTGCTTGCGTCTCCGAATTAGGCCTAGTTACATCCTGAATGATTCTTCGAACGGATGTCGCCGATACTTGTGTTGCTTTAGATGTTTCTTCTATTAAAGCAGAAGTGCTTTTATCAGGATCCTTATCTTTGAAATAGGAAAATACATTCCACACAATCTCCCTAGCTTGCTGTGAAGAGTTCGTCCTCGAATTCCAACAGTATTAGGTGTTGTAGATGAACTAACATATATGATCGCTGGTCACTGCACGTTGTGAACGTTTTGATACCCGCGCAAATAATGAAGAAACCCCATAATTCCTTGCGCGTCGATTGCCTGACATGATTAATCGATATCAACACTAAGCCACGCCTACTCCAACTCTCGCTAGATGAACTATAGCATAGTTGTATAGCTGTACAGTGACAAAAGTTTTTGCAATGGCAGAGAAAAGAAAGAGGAAACGATTTTTATTAAAAGAGAAGATGCAAATTTTAAATGAAATCTATACAGGCAGAAAGCAAGTTGAGATAGCAAAACAATTCAGAATCCCAAAGTCGGCCATTTCTACCATACTGAAGGACCAGAAAGATCTTAACTAAAAATACATGTTTCGTAGCCATCGCTGGTTATTTCGATTTAGAGAGAGAAACAGTATAGCATGGCATCAAATCTCAGGTGAGAGTTCAGCAGTCAATGTGGCAACAGCAGACATGTGGCTGGTGAATTTCTTAGAGAAATCATTGTTAATTATGATAAAGATGACATTTTTAATGTGGATGAGACAGCATTATTTTATCAAATTCTACCAGACAGAACAATGACATTTGCAGAAGATCTCTGCCAAGAAGAAAAAAAAAAAAATCAGAAGTGTGGGTTTCAATTTTGATTTGCTGGAATTGGAGTGGAACAAAGAAACTGAGGCCGTTAGTGTTAAGCAAGTCGGCAAAGTCATGGTGCTTTAAAGGTGTTGTTTCTCTTCCTTGTGTTTACAAGAACATCATAAAGGCATGGATGATTAGAAATTTTTTCATCAATTGGCTGTTAAATTTAAATGCTGGCATGTTGAAAGAAAATAGAAAAATCCTTTTGTTTTTGGACAATTGCTCTTCTCATATTGAGCAATGTAAGACTTGAACTTCTGCCACCAAACTGAAGTCCGTCTTAAAGTTTTTGGATCAAGGCATTATAAGGAACGTCAAAGTGCATTTTCGAAAGCGCTTATTGGAGAGAACTGTTGTCAATCTTCAGCTGAATAGACAGATAGCTGTCAACATAAGGCAAGCGATGGAGATGATTGCAAGTGCATGGGATGCCATTCGGCTAACAGTGATATAAGAATTGCTGGTGAAAAGCAGGTTTTATTCACGAAATACAGCCAGAAAATAGCGAAAATGGCAACACTGGAAGAAGATCGCAGAGAACATAAATCAGACAAACTTTGGAAATTCTAAAGTGTTGGGCAAGATAAAATAAAAATGATATCTAGATTAAGATAAAGTGAGAATTAAATATTTATCTAGATAAGATAATAGATAATATTTATCTAGATCAATTGTTTTTTAAGATTTATTTAATTTTTTTACTTTTTAATCAAAAGGAGTTACTATTTTAAATTAATTATTCAATATAATTTAATACAATCTAGATAAAGATAAAAGATAAAAACAAATTATTTAACAAATTAAGATAAAATTTAGCCTTTATTTAGCCAACTTTTCAAACTATTGGTAAATCGTGATAAATATCGCAGTTTTTGCGATAATAGGCTGTTTGCACCACGCCGATATGTTAGGCTGCTCGTTACATTTGTATCGTGGAAATCTAATGTTAATGTCGCACACGAAAAAAGGTCGTTGCACAGAGCGGCTACTTGGTACGTTTACGCTTAGGATTGTGGGTAAAGGAAAAAGCGTTGCCTTGTTTTTGAGTTTCGATCTACTCCAGCAAAGAACCCAGAAATCACAATTTTGGTTTCGTGCTTGGTGAAATGAAATCTTTTCTTCGTTCACGCTCATGTTTAATTATTTATTATACAGTAGAACCTCTTTAATTCGAACCTCTTTAATTCAAAAACCTCTGTAAATCGAATGTTTTTTGTTCCTTGGGAAAAAAATCCATTATTCAAAACCTCTTTATTTCGAATTCCCTTGAGATTCGAATTAAAGAGGTTTGACTGTATATAATTTCTTAATTTGTTTTAACGCTTCGAGAAGTGACTAGGAGCTGGAGGAGTGAGCTTCGAAGGAGCAAAAACACAATGGCTGCTAACGGGAGCAGCAGGGGAACAGAAGACTAGTGACATCACTAACGGGTTAACTCTGATTAGCTCCGTTATTTCTGTATCGATCGTAAGTTTGATAGACTTACACCTCTCGTTAAGCATCTATAGACATCAGACAGCCTAATGTAACGGAAAGCAGCTTGGCGCAAACAGCCTATTATCACCTGTTCAAGCGATATGATATCGAAAAATACGATATTTTAGAAATATCACCCATCGCTACTAGGTACCTTCAAGAGGTATTTTCAGAGATACAGTGAACTCCGCTTATAAGAACCCAGTCGGGGAAATTGAAAAAAGGCTCTTATAAGCGGAATCGCAAAAGACAAGACAGTTATTTTGGGGAAAAGTGGCTCTCAACTGGTCACATGATTACTTGTGAAATTCAGTGACTTTGTCTAAAAAGAAAGAGCCACAAGCCCATAATATTAGTTGCTGGAAGCATGTCTCGCCTATTTAAGGTCAACCAGATCCTTACAATTTTAGAAAAGTTCTTTCAGTAAATTTATTAAACCTTTATAAAATTTATAGAAATTTTTGAAATAGATAAGATAAACTATGCTTAGATAACGATAAAGATGACATAATTGAAAGCTTATCTAGATAAGATAAAAACTTCTCATCTAAGATAATTATCTACATAAATTTATCTAGATAGGTCCCAACGCTGTTTGGAATGAGGTAAGGTCGGTTTTAAATGTGCCTCTGAACATAACTTTTGAGGACAGTACTACTACACATCTGGTGAGCTTACAGACGCAGAGATTTTAAACTTTGGAGCAGCAGAGAACGAGAATGAAAGTGAGGAAGAAATGCTTGTAGGCCTAACGGAGCCAGAAAAGAGGCCAGTTTCAAATGGGAAGGCATTGCAATGCATAGAAAAAAATGCAGCAATGTTTAGCAAGGCACAATTCTGTTCCAAACATTAATATCAATTTGTTGCACATAAAAAGTTTTTTGAGCAAAGAAATTTTGAAAAGCAAGCAATCAACTAGAACAGATTATTTTTAATATTATAGTGATCAGATGTTTAAGTCCACAAAGGTGTATTAAAATTTTTTGAAAAAGATGCTATGCTTGTTCAATGGAAATGTTTTAAAAATCTTCCCCATTCCAGTTTCAATTTAACGTTTGTTTCAGAATAACGTAAAAATTTACAGGACCCTTGAAGAACAAGGTTATACTGTAGCTGTGTGGTTACCTTTAGGTTACCCCATTCCTCTAACAACCTTGGATGTTAATATCTTGGGCAAAGAAAAATAATAAAAGCCAATCAGATTTAACAGTTTTACATTTGAAGAATTTTGATTGGAAAAGGGTCTGTAAATAATAAGGAGTAAAAAAAATATTTATTATAGAATTGGATAAAATAAAGTAATTATAAGATGCTTTCAAAATTTTATCTTTTAAATGAAAGCTAAACAACAGTTTAATAAAGTAATAATAATTATGCACTTAATTTGTGTGTAAATACTGACCAACTGATGTATAAACACTCTTCAATATTTTGTGACAATGTAAAAAATGCAAAGCAGTTTGTATATAGTGCGACTGATATATAGGATGAGGCATTTATCTTGAGACAACTGAATATCTCGCAAACTAAGCATTGTACGAAAAAATGTCCAAAATCAAAGTGTATTATTTCGCGGGGGAAATTCATTAGTTAAAAAATTACCCCCCCCCCCTTGTGAGGGGGGCTGAGGTAACTTTGGAATCTTAAATAGGAACCCCTATTTTTAATGGTATATTCAGATTGTATACAATATTTGAGAAATGTTATATTCTTGGTGTTTTTTTCAATTGATCCAACCGTTTAGGAGATAGAGGCCCTGAAATTGTGGAACTTTTAAAGTTTTGAACTCAATTTTATCGATGAAGACAGAGATAGAGAGTGGGTCTGCAGACATTCCTATTCTAATTTTTAATGGTCTTTAAGAATCCGAAGTCAGAATTTCAAAAATTCAAAATTTTTTAGTGCACAAGTAAACTTTTTGGGGGAGCAGTTGGGGGGCAGCACAAGTCCTATGGAGACAGAGTCTATGCGTGTGTATTGAAAAATACTGGATTTTTGAAATTCTGACTTCGGATTCTTAACTTTCTTGGACCACGACAGGCCATATTTGGCCTCTATCAGAATTAGCATGGGATGCACACAGCTTGAAATTTAAAACTCAATAACGTTAAAATTTTTGACACTTTATAGCCAATTTTTTTTTTTTTTATATAATATAGAAACCTTCCTTTAAATTATCTGTTTAATATTAAGCGTATGCAAACATTAGAAGTTTAATAAAATAATTTTTATAACATGCTGCTGTCATAATGAAGAGCGTTGCAACTCGACAAAATAGCGATGTATAACTGATCTTATAAATAATTATCTTATGCAGCTACACATCTCAAACTGCTTGTATATTTCAACCCCTACATTTATTTTCTAGAAATAGGCAGAAATATTTATCAGAGTGTAATATAAAAAAAGACAATTAGACTTACTCAGAGCACTGGAGCATAAAAGGAGAATTTTTTCATATTTCGCGCGCACTGATACCTCCATTACACAATACCGCAGTCCAAAACGGGAAAAACCAATTCAAATAACAGTAAAAGATACTCCTGCTTTTGATATCTTAATTATTTTTAAATGGAATTAGAAAATATTATAGTATTTCAATAAAAAACAGAGCCCTTGCAGTCGTCCTCCCCTCCATCGCTACTTCACTTTTGGCTGCGCCATTGCATTACGTCATCAACCTCATTAGAGAGAACAAAGGAAAATTGAACTTCGCGTCGTTGCTCGTAATAGGGGGAGCTATAGTTCATCCAACAAGAGAAAAACAGGGTGTGTCACAGGAAGTTTCAGATTAGCCAATCAGAGAAAGGGGGCCTCATGCGCTTAATCACTTCTGTCTCATGTCTCATTGAAGAAGCGCTTTATAATATTGCAGCAGAAGCTTTAATATTATTCAGTTGCTTTGCTTTAATTATAATTAAAAATATTGTACACTTCATAAAATTGTCTTTTAACTCAATTTTATATATATCGTTGTTCGAGATTCCCTGGGCCTTTTCTTTCCAGGAGTCGAAAAGCGAGGAGAAGGGGTGGTAGCTTTGCATGAAGACGCTTCGTTTCCTTCTTGAACAATTGTTCGAATGCAAGAGAAAGAAACTTGCGTTGCCTTGGGAGTTTCTTCTATCAAAGCAGATGAGCTTTTAAAACACTATTTTCCTTTAAAGTAGCAAAATACGTTCCACACAAATCTCCCTAGCCTGGCTGTGAATAGTTTTTCCTTATTTGGCTGAAGAGTTGTTGCACGAGCGTCGCCATTACAAAGTGACTTGTGTAGCCGCTGAAGGAGATATCCCACAAAGCACTGCGGATGAGTGAGTAGTCGATATCAGACCGGAAACACACCCCGTTTTTCTCTTGTTGGACAAAGTATAGTCACGTGGATAATGCACGCGATAGCATCAAATGACGTGTTTACGTCAACGAGCTCAAATTACAATTTGACATAAATTCAAATGAAAGTTCATAGAAAAATAACTTACAAATGTATTTTAAAAATTTCTTCACCCTTCTGTCATGAATAAAACTACCTAAAACGTGACTATTTTCATTTTTCTTGAATTTTCATGTATAAATTCTGAAAAAATTTTGAAACTGTGTATTTCATTTCTGTGACATTATGTAATGATTTCTATTAATTTTTCAAAAAAATTGAAATATATAATATGAAAATGAAATAAACCAACAAACATCTCCGATTTATTACAAAAATTTTCGGTCCAAAAGGACATTTATCAATTTACAAAAAAAAGTTTCCCGAGTTATTACAGAAATCACTTTTTCCTTCAAAAAATGGCGTAGCATAAGACTGTTAAAGACCATTAAAAAGTAGAATAGGATTGTCTGTAAGACCCACTCTTTATCTCTTTGTTTTCATCGATAAAATTGGGTTCAAAACTTTAAAAGTTCCACACTTTCAGGGCCTTTATCTCCTAAATGGTGGATCAATGAAAAAAATACCAAGAATAAAACATTTCTCCAATATTGTGTACAATCTGAATATACCATTAAAAATAGGGGTTCCTATTTAAGATTTCAAATAGGGACCCCCTTTAACTTTTTAACTAATGAATTTCCCACGCGAAATAATTCACTTTTGATTTTGGACATTTTTACGTACAATGCTTAGTTTCCGAGATATTCAGTTGTCTCAAGATAAATGCCTCATGAAGAAATTCCTAGCAAAAAAACCACAGCAGCACCCCTTTCCCCCTACTCTCCTGACCTGACCCCATGAGACTTCTACCTCTTCCCTAAAACGAAAGGGCAGTGTTTGACTCCGTTGAAGATATCCAAGTGGAATTGCAACTGGTCCTGAACACCCTATAGCAGGGGTGACCAACCTGCGGCCCGCGGGCCAAATGCGGCCCACCAAAAGAATTTATGCGGCCCGCGAAATGAACTATTTACTGTAAAATTTATTAACAAGTAAGATTGTACGTGGTTAATGTTTCATAAAATATTTGAATGTGATTTGAATTACAAATGGTTGGCCCCCTGAAAACCTTCAGAAATTTATTTTGGCCCAAGACAAAAAAAGGTTGGTCACCCCTGCCCTATAGCCTTTGGACATCCGGAAGAGATTCCAAAAATGGGATAATTGCTGGGATTGTAGAATACGTGCTGGAGGTGACTACTTTGAAGGTGACAGCGGTATTTAGAGTATAAGGTACATTTTCTGCTTTTTACAAGAAAATTCTTGGAAATTTTAGATAGCACCTTGTACGTACTATAAAATGTAAATGCCGATTCTGTTAGTAAACTTATAACTTGGGAACCACTAATCCAATTTAGAGGCTTTTTTTTTTTTTTATTTTTTAGTTTATATATATGTTCTCTGGCCAGGTTTTAGTATATATTTTAAGCTATGTAAGATAAGGAATAAGCAGTGATGATTTTAGTGCATTTTGTCGTTTCTTTAATGCATTTTAAAAATTTTCCAGTAATGTGAGTGTATTATTGTTAGTGGTTGTTGCTTTTTGTATTGTTGTGGATGGTGTTATTGTTGCCAGATAGAATTTAGAAATTTAAATGTGTTTTTTAATGGAAGTTATAATAAATGAAACATGATCACAGTGACTTTCTCGCAAATGGTGGTCGCCATTTTGTTTTTCGAGAATTTACTTTCATATTAGCTTTTAAAAACGAAAAATTGAAAAGGGAAAAAAAGGAAATTAATATATAATTTTATATGCTAGTTTCATTCGAAACTCATCAGACTGAAGTTCTTTTAAAATCATTCCCCCTCCTCTGAATTAGCTTTTGGCAACAGAAAAAGTGGATAAGAAATTGAGAATAAAAGCAAATTAACATGGTGTATATTGTATATAATGTACAGTCATGGACAAAAAAAAACACTCCCTCACTCAATGCTGCTATATTTTAAATGAGCGTTTACTACTTTTGCCACTAGGTGTCTGATATACTTTAGTCCAGTCAGAAAATTATCTAAATTTTTAACCAATAAAAGCATACCATCCTATTTTCTTCCGTACGGACTATTTTTCTAAAACATTTTAAAGTTAATAATAACAAAGCAATAAATATTGTTCACAATCATTATCCAAAAGTCAACTGAGAAGAAATATTAAATCTAAATTTTTATCATTAGATTGCTGTATGGTGCACTTGTAATCAAACTACAGCAGAAAAACTGACATGCTAATGGGTATCAGACCCCTAGTGGCAAAAGCAGTAAACGCTCATTTAAAAACATAGCAGCAAAGAGAGAACATTTTTTTTGTCCATGAGTGTACAATGTACTGTAATGTACCAGTATTTTAAATATTATATGCTAATTTCATTTGAAATTCATCAGACCAAAATTCATTTGAACCACCCTCCCCCTAGTCGTCATAATGCCCATATTAGCCTCTTGTATGATGCGGTCCCACAAATTTAGGCACTTTTTTTAGGTAAAAATTTTTTTGCGTTATAGTCGAATACATCACGTTACATTAATGGAAAAGTTTTGAAAATTCATAAAGACTAAACATAATTTAATGTGTGCTTTTTTATAATTGGATTAATTAATCATCTTAATGTACAGTATATAAAATCTTGCATTATTAATTTCATAAAAAGTCCGACATTCATAAATGCTTATATTCAGAAGAATTCAATGAGAAAATGCTGCATTCACTCATAAATAAGCTACCTTCATGTTTAATCAGCTTGCCTTAATGTTCTAAAATGGCAGGGGCTTTTAGAAATAAATTTATTACCACCCATGGTCTCTAATCAAATTAGAACACGAGAAAGAAGAACAAGAAAGAAACTACCGGACTAAATAATGTCTTTAAATGGTGAGCATGAAAATTCAGTTAAGCTGGAAGGATCCACAAACCACTCACAATTATTAATCTGAATGAATAAACTCTAATTAGTTTTATTATTTCCATTATCAATGATTAAATATAACCCTCATTTCTAAAAATAACAAAGATGTTTGAACTAGACTGTATTTTTTAGCATTGTTTGTCTAAATTCCAATCATTACTTTAGGTTACATATTACATAGTTTTATTACAGATGGATCTGGGAATGTGAAATGAAATCCGCATATCTGGAAAAAAATTTTTTTTTTTTAATTTCTTTTAAATTTTAAATGAAATACTGCTTTTAAACAATTCAATTGAAAAGGCAACAACGGAATCATTTCAATTGAAACAGCAACATCCTATTAATTTTGCTTAAATTCTCAGAAGAAATTGGATTTTAAGGAATAAATAGAAACAAAAACAAAGGTACAGAACTTTTTTCCTCCCACAGATTTAATTTTTTTTCTAGCATTGTACATTTCCTATTCCTATTTGAAGTTTTTTTTTATTACTTACTTTACCAAAAAAGTATAAAAATCCCAAATTCAAACTTATATTTCAGTTATATTATTTTTTTTCCACATAAAAATCTAGAATTAAATTTAAATTTCTAATTTAAAAATAAACAGTTTCACATAATTTCAGAAAAAAATTAACCTTAACTTCATAGGAAATCCTGTTTATTCAAAAACGAAAACGGAAAAAAAACAACAAAACATTTTAATTTCATTTGCTTAATTCCATTACAATTCTGCTAATAGAAAACAGCTTTATTTTTCCATAATTCAAGGGAAGGGCTGAACAAAACTTTTAGCTTATGTTATCATGTCAATTTGTGCCCTTCATTTTGCTTGTTTTTCCTTCAACCAAAATAGCATTTAATGATTCATCACGGGCTTCTCCGTGTGATTCAAAATAAGAATCATCCACCTCATATTTAACAGAACCACCTAAGAGCATCAAATTGTATGAAACATTAAAAAAAATTGTGCATTAACAGAAAGGGAAATTAAAATCTGCAATCAATCTATATTAAATCTTGTTTCAAATTTATAAAATCAGAGGTTAAACACCCCAGTTAAAATGACCATTCAACAAGGGTTAATCATCACAGTAATTTGTAGAGCACTCACTTCAAAAGTGATATGCTGATTACCATGTTTCTTCCTTTTATAAGTAATCAGCTATAAAGACTTTCGAAGCAACTTGATGCCATAAATATTTTTAAGTGGCATCAGAAAAATGTGGAGGAAGGGAACGAAAAGGAAAACCAACCACACCCACCCACCCCAAAAAAGGGGGGGGGGGAGAATGCATGGTTAGAAAGCTACCTAATGACACTGAAAATCATTCAATCATATCAATTCCACAAACAGCTTTCACTTTTTTCAACCTATATTAATGCTACTTGTAAAATTATCTGACAATTGAGTATTTCACTTTTAACTAGACAACTGTACATCTTTAAAAATTCACGCTTTATTTATCTTTAAAAAATAAGAAATACGTAATAAGGTATTTTTGGAGTTTAATTTATTAGGATTTTTTTTTTTTATAATTTCATTTTAAAAGTACATCTTTCAAATAATATATGAATAATTGAAATCAATCAGCTAATAACTTTTAAAGAAAAATATTATTAAACCCTGTGAATGAATATGCAGAAATAAGAATTCAACAAGAAATTTACCCCATTTCAGTTTTGAAGGAAAGAAGAACTGATAGCAGTTTTTAAGCTAATAACAATAACGGGTTTTCCTTATCAACATAAATGAAAACAAATGAAGTAAACATCTTGAATATTTCCGACAAACAGAAGGGATTTGCTTCATATTCATTTCCACACAGATTGATTTTCCTGGTTGCCCATTTTCTGTTCATAACTTCAGATCAGAAATGCTATAAAATAATGAGGTTACTATTATAATTTCATATACAGTAATCAGTCTGATGCGCTTCCTGCTTTTCTGTTTAGAAAGACTTCCAGGTTATCTTTTAAATAAAGATTTGTTGAAGGTTTAAGATGAAAATCACTAACATAACTAATCTTATTTACAAAAGATTTTAATTAAACTTAGTTGTTCCTATAGTACATAAAAAGTTTCTTAAAAAAAAATTTCATATGCATTTTTAAAGTCGCATCTATTGAAACAAACAAAGGAAACCTCACTTAAAATTTCTTGAATAATTAAAGAGTTGCTGGTTCAGTGACTGAGAGCATTAAGGTGTTGCTCTTGTCGCTCTCAAGACCAAGGAGTCACAGGCTCGAATCCTGCCGAGGGCATGGAGTTTGAGTTTACTAACAAGCTTGGAACACCGAGCTAAGCCTCAGTAGGATAATCCCCTGCTATATTAAATTTCAAAGAAATTCTATGATTATTCAACATCCTCAACACCAAAAGATAAAAGAAGACTAGAAAAGATACATGATGAGATGACTTTAGGTGCATATATGAAAGTTCTACTATAAAATAATGGAGGGTAATGAGAAATACAGCTCTACTGATTTAGTATATTGAGATAATTATATCCTAGAATATTAAATTTTTCTTTTTAGATGAAGAATAAATTAAAAATAAAAGCAAAGTAAGTACTGGCTGAAATAACGACTAAAACATGCTCAAAACCAAACAAGACAAAAATACACATGCAGGGTGACCTTTTAGCCACTACTGAACTACCTACTCATCAAGCAACAGATTACTCCACAAAAAAAGTTCGCCATGGCACTTATCAAGATGAAACAATGCACAGTAGTTTATCAGTAAAAGTGAAACAGCACTCGTTCTTAAGCATGGAACCAAATTAATCCAACTTAACCAGCTTTTAAAAGCGGTTTTACAAATTGATTAACTCAGTTACAAGAAAGGACTTGAGTGGTTCTAAATCAATATCTCTTATGCATGAAAGTTGTGAAGGGCTTCTGAACTGTTTTAACAAGGAAGGGGATTTAAAAAAAAAATTTTTTTTTTTAGACATAACATCTCATCTAATTTTGTTTTTCCTGCATTTTATGTATCACTTTTGCAGTCCTAGGGAGCAGAAATTTTAGATACTCTCTTGCCCTACGTATGGTTTTGACTCATCTCCTTGCAACTATTATTCATTTCTTCTCTTAAAAGGCATACACAGAAAATCCTGTCAAGATTGATTTAGGGAAGCAAGCAGCTAGGATCTCCAAACCCTCAGTTGTCAACATCGGAAAAAAATTGATGGGAAAATGTACGAGACTCCAGAAATAATGTATACAAAAACAAACTTCATTAACTTTCAAGATAGAGAATTAGATTTTCACTTCTTGTTTTGTTCAAGTTTATTAATTTTATTCTCTAATTATGCCCAAAATGTACATTATAAACTTTAGATTTCTATATACTTTGAGCCTTCATATATTCACACAAAAGCAGAAAGATAATCTAAATTAATAAATCAACCTATAAAAACAGAGCTTGTGAAACTTATTTATGAACAAGGTTTTTATGTTGATTTTTTTTTTTAAACAATTATCCTAAAGTATCCATAAATTATGTGTAAACCCAATTATAAACATGTAAGTAATAATCATCAGCTTTTTAGTCATCAAGTATTCAAGTATCAAGAATCCTTTTGCAACCTACATTAGAGTATTTTAGAACATACATTAGTTGAAATTCTGAATACCCTTGATGCTGGTTCTCCCATTACTGATTTTCAATGCAAAGGCACTATGTTCAGGAGGACAATGGGAGGCTTCATATGGCATAAAACCACCCAGGTAAGGCTCCAGGTGGGGTTCTAATTGCCACCCTCTATATTCCTTGGATCTCTTGACTATTAATATTATTACTAATTTTTATTATTTTTTTATTATTATTTAATTGCATTCTAAAGGAAAACTGGAATAAAAATTATTTTTTTATTATCACTGGAATCAAAATTATTTTTTATTATCTCTGGACTTTCTTTATCACCACACAAAATAGATAACTCTACACAGGATTTATAAAACTGTGTTACAAAGGAGAATGAATATTGATTGTGATATGCTTACTTTAAGAATAATAAATGCTTTTGCATAGGTTTAAATCTCATCCTAAACTTTCTTCTTTTTTTTTTCAATTTCACAATGTTGTAAATACAGATGTAATAACGAAATCATTAATAATGAATTTCTTTCAAAGCATAACTTTATGATATAACTCCAATTAATCAATCCAAACCTTAAGATAAGAAAAAAAACACAGGACGTGAACACTTTTCCACAAAGTTTTTACATATTCGTGGAAATGTGCATTCGTGTAAATACAAAATTAAACTTTATGTACAAAAGTGTTCTTCTGTTTTTTCTTAGTTCAGTCTCATCCACAATTTCTATGATCCATGTGTATATAATCAATCCAGCTTTATAAAACAATTTATTAAAGACAAACAAGCAATGAAGTCTGCTATAACGAAGACACTTTACAACATGGAACTAGAATGCTTTACCTACATTTATTAATTTATTAATTACAAATATTTTTACGCAAAGATTTAAAAACAAAAAAACAAATGCTAACCCAACAGAAACTGAATTCTTTAATGGCATATCATTTGAGAAGTAAATTTTAGGAGAAAAGCTTCACTGCTTTACCTCTTCATAATTTAACATCATTGACCTACTCTTAAAAAATTACTCTAATTTTCAAGAGATGCTTTAAAATGATTTTGAAGAACATTTATACAGAAACACTATTAATTGGTGATTTAGCAATTTTGTTTAAATATTAAGGGGAAAAAAGGTCCATTTAACCTGAATGATTAACTTCAAAACATAATGTTGATAATGGCAGAACATGAAAGAATAGCATAGTTTTTATATACCAGCCTAATTCAATCAGGTATTTTTTACTGTGGTTCTTCTATAACAACAGTACATCATAAAGTAAAATGAGAAAAAATTCACTGCAATCAAAGCTGATTTATCAAATATGTTGTGTTAACCTACATACAAAATAGTCCTCTTTTTGCACATATTGATATGCTCGTTTTCTGGTTTGTTTTCATTAAACGATGAAATTGCTACTGAGCAATAACTGAAACAACACTTTACGGTTCTTCGTTTACGGTTAACATTTTTCCCATAAAGCTTACACTTGTCTGACTAAATAAAATTTTAATTTATTTTTCATCCAGGAATGATTGAATATAAAATAAAAATACAATTATACATGGCTTTTTAGATAAAAAAAAAATTATTAAATTTGGAAATTTGTTCCAGGAGTAATTTTATACATCTGAGCAGATTCTGGTATATAAGAGCTATTAAAATGACAAATTTTTATTAGCATTTAGCACAAACTAAGCCACACAGTATCTGATTATAGTATTTGTTATATTAATTCAATATGGGGTTGTAACATATGCTTAATTTTAAAATTGTTCGTATCATTCTTTTTGCAAAGGAAACCACACCTTCAATGAAGGTTAAAATTAACTGACAGGATAATTCATTACTGTATTATTATTAGATTGTTATATTTAATATAATATTTTTAATAACATCCTATTAATTTTTGCTAGTAAAGCTAACATTGATAATGATTTTTTTTCTTTTCTTTTCTTCTTTTGTTAGTTTTTTATTTCAAGTAAGTCTAATCACATGGGATGAGCGAATGAGGGAGGGGGTGGGCTTTGAAAAATCTCTCTCTCAGGTTTATATTTGTCAAACTTGGTCACACGAGATAACGTCAATCCTACAAATCCAAATTCAGCTAGAAATCCGGCTAGGAAAAAAAAAAAAAAACAAACGCTCCGCGCATTTCTCTCGTATCCATTATTTCTAATTCCATAATAGATTCATCAGAATGGATTAATGTAAAATGGTGAAAATTCAATCGCATCGACAAATTAGGATGGATCTGATCCAATCCAAAGGCTGAGCGCTTGGCATCGAAAAAAAGGTCGTCGCGTTGAAGGAAGCTTTCATGTGGCAATGAAATTAAATTAAGCAATACTTAGAATTTAGGTCAACTAATAAACGATAAAATCCGGATATATGGTAATCTTTAAAGAGGGCTGCGGTATTTTCTTTTCGGTTGCAATATATTTTCATAATTTACACTGTTGTTGATAATTCGATGCTCGACTCTTACAATGAGCGTCGCCTGCATCCATCCTCATGTGAGTCTCTCAAAGAATCCCTCTCCGGGGGGGCATCAATGAATGAACGTATATATATCCTTAATTAGCCTAATCCATCATTATACATTTATCGTATTTTCTTTATTTTTCCTTTCATTTCCCCCCATAATACCGTGATAACAACATTAAAAAAGGTGCCAAGGTTGAAACGCTATTAATGATCAAAGTGAAAATCCTTACCTCATTTTCTATTTTCTTTCGCTGTAACGTTGAAACAAATAAAATCGACGGTTAAAACTACAATAATTCCTTGCCTATGCTAAAAATTAAAATAAAAACACAAATAGGTCTTCAAAAAAGTCCACTTTCAACTTGAAAACCTTCAAATCTTCGATACACGACCAGATCCTGACGCTCTATCCTATTCCTTCAACTCGCCATTTTGAAAATCTTCATTCAACCAAGTACTCTCGAACCCTGTTTAGAAATCATTGCTCGATTACAGACGGAAACGTAATTTTCGTGTCGATTTTCTCTTCCATCTCCATATTTTAGTACGTAATGTTTTGTTTTGGGATATTATCTTACGATATACAGGGAAAATTATTATTATTTGACCGCTCTTAAACACAAATCAGAAATACTCGCTTTTTATTCCTGGAGAACGAGAGTATAATTTTGTGGGTTTTAATTTTTTAATAATAATGTGCGAATGACCCACTCATTGACGAAATGGGCGTATTTGAGTCCATCGTAGCTGAAATTCGCCAAAGGCCAGGATGAAACGAGAAAATCTTGAAATATGAAAGAGGAAAGTAAAAGACTTTCGTGTTATTGTAATAAAATATTCATTCGTGAAGAAAAAGAGTACAGTTTCTTGTGATGAAGGGAAAAAGTTGTCAGTTTGATAAATGATTTAGTTTTACATTTTAATTATAGTTATAATACACATTTCCTGCTTTATTTACACTGTGTATAAAATAACAAAAGTTTCTTTAGAAATCACTAATGCACAGAAGAACATGGAGACGAACATGTATTTCTCAACCGCAACCAGGTGTGATAAAAGAACGTTTCCGGAAAAGACTCTGGAGACTTTTGTTTTTAAGTAAAGTCATTAACTTTTAAAATACTTAGTTAATCATAAATAATAGAAACACGTCTTGAATACAGAAAGCAAGACATTAATATAAATTTGGTTGCTTCAGTATTAAATTAAATATGAATGTTGTTTCCCCATAAACTGTTGTACACCGGTTTAATGAGAATTGAATATCAGTACTGTAATATGACTAACGCAGTAGCGGCTTATATAAAACCCATTTTATGTGGTCTTCTTTATTGCATTATTTTTCTATAACTGTTTTTCCAATTACATTTTTTCCGGCATTCCCCGTGAGCACTGCATCGTACCTACCAACGCAAAAATGACGAATAATCTAACGGAGCAGCTAAACTTCCGTTGCGCATGCGCTCAATACATACTTCCTGTTCCGGTTACATCTACTCTCAAGTTTTCGTTTTCAGAAACCACATAGCATCTGTTGGGTTAATATCTAACCATTGATGCGATTTTTGTTTAAATGCGGTAATCATTTATAGAAGTAGGTTGTGAAACGTATGTCTTCATCGTCCTCGTCACAATGACTTACATAGCAACTTGGGAAGAATTTGCCAAAGCGGCCGAATGTCTCTATTTAGCGGATCCTATGAAAGTAAATGCTTTTCGCTATTAGCTACGCTTCGTTATTTTTTGCGTTTTGGTTCCTTTGATTTAGGGAAATGATAACACATAAAACGTTTTAAGTATTTTGGTACATTTTACTTTGGAAAAATTGGAAAAAAGGTACTTGGAAAAATTTTCGGTAGGCATATTACATTCCATTTAACCTAGTTTAACCCTATTCTTGACCCTTGGCAATGAAGATCCAGTTGGAGATAAAAACATTTCTTCGTTCGTCGAAATGTTTAGTCTTGAAAAAACAAAAGGTTATCCATAAAAAAAAAAATACAATATTTACGATAACTTTGAATGATGTAGCTATTCAAACATTCGTTTCTACTGAAATGCTTTAAGCCTCCGGTACTAACACGAGTTTTACTAACATAGGTCTCTCAGACTGCTCAGACCAATATAAGGGTGTTGCAAAAGTCTGAACCCATAAGCAATTTATTATAGAAATTTTTTTAATTATTCAATTTAGTAATATAATTAATTACTATATAATAATTTACAATTTACAATAGCTGTTCGAACTGTAATCCACCTTCTTCCAAACACATTCTCACTGAGAGACACATGATCTTTGCATATTTCTATGCATACAGTCATTCCCTCTTATGGTTTCAATTTCCTTGGTCATGTTACCTTTTACAGTAAAACCCCGTTACAACGTACTTCAAGGGACCTGGAAAATTGTAAGTTATTCTGAGGTGTACGTTATACTGAAACTGGGGGGGGGGTTGTGAAAAAATGCATATATTCATAGAAAAACATAAGAATACATGAATGCATTTTCTGTTTCCTTTTCCTTTTTTCTGCCATTACGATTTGTAATCTTTCTGTGAAATGTTGAAATGATGCTCAGACTAACACATTTACAAAAAAATTCCCTGACTTTTCCCGGTTACATTTCCGTACCTATCCCGATCGCTAGTCACCCTGTTGCATGCACACAAATTAAGCAAACACATAATCTTACCGTATTGAAGATGGGCAATTGTCCGTCAAGTGAAGGTCTCTAATCTAATTGCAGCACAAATTGGATCCCGACTGAGTAGCATGCGATAATCGACAATCGAACATGCTAGACTGAGTAGCATGCAGAGATTTCCGGGTTTATATATGCTATACTGACCAAACGATGAAACGTGAACCTGGCTTAATTAGCCCATTGGCCCATTTGCAACTTTCACATGGCTGCATTGACCAATCAGTGCAAGACATGCGAACGATGTACGTTGGTTGTACTGAAGGGATAATTTAACCAAGGGGATGTAAAATTAGTATGTTATTCTGAAATGTACGTTAAAGTGAGGTACGTTGTAACGGGGTTTTACTGTAATGCTTGTACTGTTTTCTTTTAGGGCCTGTCCAGTAATGGTGATCTTGACTAACCGGTATGATCACTCACACCAAAAGCTATCCTAAAAGTCTCGACCACAGCTTCCTGCAACTGATCGAGCCACCCTAAAAGCCTGAAATTCGCGACCAAAATCAAAAATTCTTTCGCAGCTGCCTGAAAAATTTTCAGGGGCAGTGACTGTCAGCAGAGCTTCAACATGGTAGATCAAGTGCTCACACGATACAAATGCAGGCACTGTGAAAGCCAATATATAGCTAAGAAGAATGCAATGCACAGTTATCATAGTCTGTGGGCAAACAGAAACCCAAAAGAATGGTAGAATAGAAGGGGGACATCTGTACTATATTCTTTTTCAAGAAAAGTACTTGCTTTCTCCTATCATAATTGTTGACGGGCTTCACATGTTTTATTGCTTCATCACTTGAGAACTTGAGGGAGAAAGTTCATTTACAAAAGAATAATGATCATTTAAAAAAGTTGGTTCACATAAGAATAACAAAAGCACAAAAGGATTTACTCCTAGAATGTTGCATATAAGCATGTTGAAAATGGTGATCGTGTTTGAGGCGGGGCCAGGAGTATGCAGAAAGAGAGGGGCGATTCAATTGACAAATCTATAGCAGTAGTGGTTTCCAATGAGGAATTGGATAATTCACTATTTTCAGACTCTGTGGAAGAATCTATAACTGAGTCTGTATCTTCTTCCAATTCCACTAGCACAGCCAGTGCTATTTTTTTTAATTGAGTTCAAATGAGGGCATGTTGAAACAGATCACACACAACCGCTTTGTCTTAAAAATCCTCTCCCATGATAGTGACCAAAATTGATCAAATCACGTGACTCGATCAGTGGCAGTCAGCTGAGGTCTGTATTTCAGGACAGGCCCTTAATGTTATCTTTTAATTTCCCTTTTATAATAAATATTATAATGATCAAAATTACGTTAAAAAAAATTTCTCTAGTAAATTGCCTGTAGGTCCAAACTTTTTCAGTACCCTGTATTTAGATTATACATATTGTAACATTAATTTATACGAAAAAAATAGAGGCTTTACAATACTGCATTATAGAAACTACAACTAGTTTCAGCTTTATTACCTGCTTTTCTCAAGTCTGCATAAGAGAGGGGTTACAATGCTTTATATACACAATCTCTGGTACACGATTGGCTCGTAAAATACAACATAAAAGGGGGGGAACAAATTATGTGATTGGTTGATCAATACAAAGAAACAAATTAAAGGGCTAAATATGTGATTGGTCGAACATTACAAGATATTCAAAGAATCATAACGTATTGAAGGGCAAATTTACGTGATTGGTCGAACATTACAGGTTGTGATTGGTCAAATTACAAAAAGTCTTTCAGCTGGCGTAAGAGATGATAGCTGTCGAAATATTGTTGGGAATTTAAAAGTACCTCCTTATTTTCTAGTTTATTTAATGATTTATAAATTTCTATTTCTTCTAGTATAGGGGTATTTTTTGGGTTATTGGAGTATTTCAGGATCTCAGTGACTTCATAGATTGTCCTGGCCAGGTGTTTCTCTTTCATCAGGTGCTCGGCGTAATTCGATTTCTTGTCATTTACATATGATTGAATGTGTTCATCAAACCTTGTTCTAAACGAGTGGTTCGTCATTCCTACGTAAAACTTTTCACATGAAATACAATTTAGGCGATGTATGCCGCTTGCGTCGAAATTAAAGGAAGGAGGAGAGGTTCTTTCTGATAAGTTGACGGGTGCTTGAGACGGTGTGGAACGATATATTCAGTCCTAGTTTTGAAAATACTTTGGCCAATGGGTAAATGGACTCTCCCATAAACGAAAACGAGACCCACTTCTTAAAGGTGATTTGTGGCTTTTGTCCGCTGAATTTCAGTAGGCGAATTCTGTCTTTGAGGAGACCGGTTATAAGATTAGGAGGGTAGCCGTTACAGAGGGTTAAGGAACGGATAGTCGTAACAGCTACCCTCCTAATCTTATTCCTACCCTCCTCAAAGACCGAATTTGCCTACTGAAATTCAGCGGACAAAAGCCCTAAAACACCACTAAAAAGTGGGTCTCATTTTCGTTTACGGGCGAGTCCATTTACCCATTGGCCAAAATATTTTCAAAACTAGGACTGAATATATCTTTCCGCACCGTCTCAAGCACCCGTAACTTATCAGAAAGAACCTCTCCCCCCCCTTCTCCTTCCTTTAATTTCGACGCAAGCGGTGTATACCGCCTAAATTGTATTTCATGTGAAAAGTTTTACGTAGACGAAGTCACTGAGATCCTGAAATACTCCAATAACCCAAAAAATACCCCCATACTAGAAGAAATAGAAATTTATAAATCATTAAATAAACTAGAAAATAAGAAGATACTTTTAAATTCCCAACAATATTTCGACAGCTACCATCTCTTATGCCAGCTGAAAGACTTTTTGTAATTTGACCAATCACAACCTGTAATGTTCGACCAATCACGTAAATTTGCCGTTCAATATGTTATGATTCTTTGAATATCTTGTAATGTTCGACCAATCACATATTTAGCCCTTTAATTTGTTTCTTTGTATTGATCAACCAATCACATAATTTGTTCCCCCTTTTATGCTGTATTTTACGAGCCAATCGTGTACCAGAGATGTTTTATATAAAGCATTGTAACCCCTCTCTTATGCAGACTTGAGAAAGGCAGGTAATAAAGCCGAAACTAGCCGTTGTTTCTATAATGCAGTATTGTAAAGCCTGTTTTTTTTTTTTTTGTTAAGAAGTACAATACTATGACCATTCCACATTCCACTACAAGATATTAATTTATATTTGTGTGCATATTAATATTTATTGCAAGATATATATATATATATATGAGGGGCAAAATTGACCTGGACTTTATTTTTTGTAAATTTCATTGTTGTAAAAATCTGAACTTTCATCGTTGGGATGGGAACTATCGCCTGTCATGCAAATGCAGCACCACTCATTCGATTTCCATAATAACCGATTGTTTGTTTAAACAAAATGGTGGACAGCAGTGTGTCAACCAAAGTGGAACAACGAATAATAAAGTTTCTCCACAATGAGGGTGTGAAAGCATCTGAAATTCATCAGTCTTCAAAGACAGTTCACAGAGTCAAGTCTTTGTCTCAATCAGTCTTTGCTTGGTGCCAAAAGTTTGAAGGAGGGAGAGAATCCACTGGCAATAAACCTGCTGTGAATGATGGCGTCATCGCACAAACAAATGAGCTGACAAGGGGCAACAAGCGGATTCGTGTCCGAGAATTGGCTTCAATACTAAATATCAGCACTGGCAGTGTGGGGATTATCATCCACGATAAGCTGAAATTCAACAAGATCTTTGCCAGATGAGTCCCTAAGCAACTCTCCGAGGATCGCAAAACCACCCGGGTGGAAATCTGTTCCATGCTGCTGCAGCAATATGGCAGGGAAGGTGAGTGTTTCCAAGGCTTGTTGTGACAACTGACGAGACATGATTCATCACCATGCTCCTGAAAACAAGCGTGCGAGCATGGAGTGGCGACACACTGACTCACCACGATCCAAGAACTACAAGATGACACAGTCTGTAACAAAAGTGAAGGCGACTATTCTGGGACATTAAGGGTATCATTCATGTCGATTTTCTGCAAGAACATCGAACCATAAATGCACAAATTTTGAGGACTTCTCTGAGGAAAAAGCGACCAGGACTCCTTATACCTTGTTCACACTACAAATCTTGATCATGATCATTTTACACACGTTCAAGGTGAACGATGTTCAAGCTTTATTGACAAATCCGTATGTTCACACTGCATAATCTTAAACCAGATCAGAGTTAAAAATTTTGCCGCTAGATGGCAATAATGAAGCTTTTAGCGATAGACACTTTACCACCGACCCAATCTTCTCTGATTATAAAAATGACAGTTTCTTTCTTGCTTCGCTTCATTACCAGCGTTCTTGAACGAATAGAGTTCCTTCTATGTTAATTATTAATGGCATGACTGTGCAATTAGTTCATATAACTGTTAAATATATAGTGAAGCGGCGTTTTTCTGCCATTATGAAAAGTCTTGGTGAGCGCATTGGATTCTGGAAATTGATCGGCCGTGAACGTCTGTGAGGATTTGATCAGGTTATGGTAACATGTGAAATTACACGTTCCGAACATGATCAGGTTTCACTTAATCACAATTCCATTCGTATTACATTTCTTATGATCAGCGAATTGATCAAGATTTATAGGGTGAACCAATGGTGTTTGTTTTCTGCAAGACAATGTCAGACCACACACAGCCAAATTGACTATGGACACTGATGGAACTTGAATGGGACATCTTACCATATCCTCCATACAGCTCAAATCTCTCCCCTTGCGACTTATCTCTTTGGACCATTGAAAGAGTTCTTGGGAAGACAGAGGTTTGGCTCCATTGAGGAAGTGAAAAAGTGCAGGTCAAATTTGAATGCTTCTCATATATACAACGTGTCCCAAAACTCAACGATAAGCTTGTACCTACGAATCAACCTCGTCATGATCATTCGGGAAAAAATAAGAAAAAAATTTTTTTTATTTTATTTTAAATATTAATTGACTTTTTATGAAAACTTTGAAATTTGACCCCCCTTGTACCTTATTTATTCTACTGTGACCACAAAATTATAGATATTCCACAAAATTATAGATATTATTGTTTTCATAAAAAGTCAATAATTATTTAAAATAAAATAAAAAAAAATTTTTTCTTATTTTTTCCCGAATGATCATGACGAGGTTGATTCGTAGGTACAAGCTTATCGTTGAGTTTTGGGACACGTTGTATAAAAACAGGGCGAGGCATTTATCTTGAGACAACTGACAAGGAGACTCACGTACTCTTGACTCACAGATTTTGATAAAAAATATTCTTAGAGTAGCTTTCACCAAATTAAAGACCCATGCAAAGCCGCTTAAACAAATTTCTCAATTTTCCGAGAAAAAAGATTCATAAGCTATGTTATGATTGCTTACACTTTATAAATGCTCAAGTTGTAGCATAGATATTTATAGTGTTGAGATGGTAAAATACTTGAATTCTATTTTGTAGGTACGGGTTTAAATCCAGTCTCCGATAATTTTTTTTCTTTTTGTATGTTTTTTAACATGTATGGGAATGTGTAATTCATTTACTAAATATATTTCTGATTTTCAATTTGCTACCATCATTTTTTTTTTATTCTTAAGCGTTTTACCACTAGACCACATAAAAATCTATGGTACAATTCAAGCATTTATAAAGTGTAGGCAATTATAACAAAGTTTATGAATTTTTTTCCTCGGAAAATTGAGAAGTGCATCAAACCGCTTTGCATGGATCATTAATTTGGTGAAAGCTATTCGTAGAATATTTATCAAAATCGGTGAGTCAGAGGTCTCCTTGTGAATATCTCGGAAACTAAGCATTGTACGAAAGAAGTATTTCGCGAGGGAAATTAATTAAAAAATTACCCCCCCCCCCCCCCCCCCCCGGGGGGGGGGGGGGGGGGGGTAAATTTGAAATCTTAAATAGGAAACCCTATTTTTAATGGTATATTCAGATTGTACACAATATTCGAGAAATGTTTTATTCCTGGTGTTTTTTTCCATTGAGTCCCTGAAAGTGTGGAACTTTTAAAGTTTTGAACCCAATTTTATCGATGAAGACAAAGATATAGTGGGTCTGCAGACATTCCTATTCTATTTTTTGATGGTCTTTAAGAATCCGAAGTCAGAATTTCAAAAATTCAAATTTTGTAGTGCACAAGTAAACTTTTGGGGGCAGCAGTCCTATGGAGACAGTCTATGCGTGTGTATTGTGAGATAGCGACATTTGTCTAATTTCTTGTAGAGTTATTAAAGCAAATAAATAAAACACTTGAGAGTGCAGATCACTTTTATTCTGTATACGGACAGAATATCACATTGAACTACAAAACAAAACTAAAATGATACAAGGAATAAGAATAAAGTAATAAATCACTGTCGAGGAAGCCCTTCATAATGGTTGTCCCCAGCTCCAATGCACTGGTTATATCTTCAGACAACTGAACTGGTAATTGCCACAATCTGGTCGGGTGCAATTGCTAGACTACAAGCTTGAATGAATCCAATGAACTCGTGTCTGGTGGTACATTTAAGGATAAATGTGTAAACCTACATATTTTCTAGGAAAAGACTCTAAATAAAAGAAAATAACGTCGATATCTCACACACGATCGAAACTATATGTAATGTTTATAGGACGTTTTTTGTTCCATTTGAACCATACAATCTTCCTAAACAATTAGGCTGGATAAGTTTGGGTCACCCTGTATGTATATGAAGCATAACTGGCTGTGAAACATATTGGTTCAACTTTACCCATAAAAATAATGAAAGGCAGTGTTCTCCCCAGAAAATTTTATCAGGTGGGCGGTAAGCTAAAATAACCGGGCGGACAAAAATTAAAAACAAAAATAAATAAAATATTATGCAATGTCTTGCAGTTTTTCGTGTATTCAGCCAGGCGGTCGCCAAAATCAGCTGGGTGGCACTCCCGTTAAAAAGGGCCTGGGGAGAACCCTGAAAAGGCGTAATATTACATATTCTTCATTTGAAGAATTTCACATTTGGAGTTTATAGTTTCTAAGCAAATAAATTTTCTGTATCTTTTGTGCCTACATTTTGTTTTCCGACTTATTTATAAACGAAAGAACATTCTGCTTCTGCATTTGTTGGCAGATTTTTATCAACCACCAATCCCAACTAGTCTTCAGTCATCCACATCTTTTTTGATTTGTCTTTGATTGAGTTAATTGGATGCCATTTTTTGGATAAAAAAATGCTGTCTGTACTAAATTCTGAATGGAGTTTCTATAATGATTGCAGTGCTATTACTGACCAATCAGTAATTTTAGGCAGCAGTGGCCATTGGGTTAGAGGGAAATAAGTGGCTATTATAAGCAGAGTATACATTTTACACTGAGTGTGTCTGCTATTCACTAGACACAGTTGAGACAATGTGTCTGCCAATGGCACAGTGCATTTTGTTATTTTTATCCAGTTAACAGGAGTGTACATAAATTTTAGCATAGAAATTTATCCACTTATCCAGTATCCACTTCAGCGGACGTAAAATGCATTTAAATCAACTATAGAAAAACGGGATTGTACACTCTGTATCCACGTATGTATCCACTTAGCAAGATTCTACTGTATCATTTGAAAATAATTACACCATTAGTAACACCATTTCACAGGACCAAAGGAAAGGATATTTCACTAGCGTGCGTATTTAAAAACTGTTGCTTATTGTATATATTGGACTACCTGAAAGTGAAGCTACGTCAGAAATTGTCCATTTATTTGCACGCTTGTGAGCTGCAAGCCGAAAATTTCGTGGGTCGATATGAGACCGTATGTTAGTACTGAAGGGTTAACTGAGACCTATGTTCATCTGTTGGAGCAATTTCATCGTACCCAGTTTGATTGTATGCATTCATTTTAAATTTGATCTAGTAATCTAAAATTTTAAAAATAATTACTAAAATAATTGTGCCTTTAAAAAAAATTTTATATCTTAAAAGATGATATAAACACATAAGAAGCAGACATAAGCAGGATGAACTTAAACAAATATTTAATATTGGCATCAGTAACAATCCTGTAAATTACATAACCCAGTACAGGGTGGCTAAAAAATATTTCCAACATTACAAAATATAGGGGTCACAAGGGAAAGAGTAACTTGTGCAGAATTTTTTTACAACATCAGTATATTTCTACAGTGATATTAAATTTCATGTCTTGTTTTATTGCAGCATTTCTTATGCAGTGGTACCTCATAATTCAAACGCCCCAAAACTCGAACAACTTGGAATCCAAACGAAATTTTCAAGTAAATTTTGCCTCGGAACTTGAATGCTGCCTTGGAAACCGAACGCCTGGCACGTGGCCAATCGGACGTGCCTATGCTTCAGTTTGTGCTTATTCATTTTTATTTTTTTCTATAAACAGTCAATTTGTTATGGCTGGTAAAAAAAAGTGTTGAAAAACGAAGTAAGAGAAAAGCAGTTAGTGCAACAATTACAATTAGAAAAAAATATGACTAAGCATGAAAGTGGACTCCGTGTATGTGAACTTCCTACGATGTTCGATATGCTCAAATCAACTGTTTCTACAATTACAAAAAATAATTTATTACGTGTACTACATTGACAATGTACTGTATTTAGGAAAATAAATATTAAAATTTGTTATTGTTGTACTTTGGAACAGATTAATTTAATTTCCATTATTTTAATGGAAAAATTGCTTTGGAACTCGAACGAATTGGAATTCGATCATCTTGGAACAGATTATGTTCAAATTGGGAGTTACCACTGTCTGACAAGAGCATCCATAATCCTTTTTCTCAAAGTGCCCAGATCAGGTACATGTGTTGCAAACCCTATCCTTGATGTGTTGACTTAGTATCAAACACTATTCTTGTGTATCGGGGTTGCCAGTTGGAGAGTACGGTAATTACCTGATTTGTGGGTAATTCGGAGCACAGTGGGTAGAGGGGCAGGTAATTTAGGTTTGGTGGGTATTCGTGGGTAATTTTAAAATATGGGCACTCATTGCTCCAGGTTCAACAACACCACGCAAAATCCATCTAAAACATTCGATGGATTGGAACAGATTGAATATGTGCAACATCAAATCAGCTCTGTAGAAGTGAAGAAAACCTAATGAGATATTTAAGGTCCCATTTTAGCAGAAACTATGAAAGGCAGGCAACAAGCATTGAAAGAATTTCAGTTCTTCCATATTGGGATTCATAAAATATTGTCACCTGCAACTACAAGCTGGTTTTCCCTGAAACTGTAGGTGGATAGGATGCTTGAACAGTATCTGGCTCTCAAAGCCTATCTGCAACATACTCTTTTAGGAGATCCATCACCCTTACTTCAAAGTATGATAGGTACCAATTTATTTACTGTGCTGTATTTGGAATTCCCTTCCTGAGTGCTGGGAATTTTAACAGATATTTATGTATACGTTTCTTTCATGGGTTGGATATCATCATGTATGTTTTTTCCATGGGTGCTGGGCCGTGGGAACTTTCAGGTGAAGCGACCAACAATGCTTCTTGGAAGGGCTTCTTTGAAATGCTTCTTGCACAGCATAAACAGTTTCTTCACTGATAGATGGTTGCCCGGTTTGTGGAAGGGAGCTCAAATTCCCTGTCTCCTTAAATTAAATGCGAATTTGTGCCCACACAGGAAAAGTACATCTTACCACTCTGCCCTAGTCTTGGTCCTGCTTAAAAGAAATGATTGATTGAAAAAGTATTTTTTTATATTATTTATTTATATTTTTTTAATTTCAGTGCCTCCTTAGCTCCTACCTATAACAAAGAGAAAAAAAAACATGAATTAGTCTTTCTCTTGCAGTCGTACAACCGTAAGTGTAAAAGTTTCCATGTAATGTTGGAAAGACTTGTTGGCCACTCTGTACAAGTTTTCGTTGCTAAATGATATCAACAGGATTTTAAGAAATTCTAAATATTGAATTTTCTTCCAGTCACAAGTAATTCTCGTATGAACCATATGTATGAAGAGTATGTGCTGGATACTGGAGTGAGTAATATTTATCCACTTTGTAGCAGTAGAACTACACCAAAGTTCCAGTACTTTGGAGATAAGGTTGCTCTGCAGACGTGCCTAAACAAACCATTTCCTGCATCTCCTTTCTTTTAGAATTTTTCTGACATTTTGAAGCCAGCATAACACTTTAAGCCTGGTTTCCAGATGTGTAAAAATGTCAGAAACGCAAAGCAGAAAAATTTTCATTACTTCTGCTTTCGTCTTTTTTTCCCAACAGAAAACTCTATCTTTGTAGGCTATGTCTCAACCCAACTTGAACAAAGATGATTTTTCTTTCTGGTGAAAGACTAACGCGGGAAGTAACGTCATAAAATTTTTATGCTTTATGGTTTCTGCTTTTGTTTTTAAGCGTGGTTCTTGCAAGGAGAAAATAAGAGCAGAAACCAGGTTGTATTTTTTTTCTGCTTGTTTAGATTCTGCTCATGAGGGTGTCCCACTTGTCAGAAACTCAAAAGTATGAGACAGCAGAACTCCTAACTTGAGATTAATCGATTAATTGTGATTATTTTGAACTTTAAAGTTTAAGCATCCGACACTTTATAACAAGCATAAGCTGCACCTGGCAAGTAAATTTCCAACTTAAAGTATGTGTACAAAATATTATCTTCTAATGAACTTAGAAACAACAATTTCTGCAACCTTTTGCCAGTTAATTTAGTTCTTACTTCCGTCACAATTCTTCCAGCTTTAGAAAATAATCACTCACATGGCACTGAAGTTATTACGATCTACAAGTATTTTAATGCTAACTTATAAATCGTCGGAAAGGCTGTTCCGTTTTTTTGCCAGTTCTTCAGTGGACATTGCTTTCGAGAACAGACAGGCTGCTGTAGATACAGCCGCAACTTGACAGGCGTTCCACTGCCATACGCGGTTTCATTCCCTGCACCAAGCTGTGAATAAACTAGTTCATCACGACAACTCCAGAGACTGTTGTTGTCATTATGTGATAATTCCTGATATAGTTAATCTACAGGTTCGCATGCAGCCCCTATGGCTCTTCATCTCTGTAATTCCAATAACCGCAGATTTCATCCTGATATCACCCTCAACATCAGAGAGACTGTGTAAATCCAAAGTAACTAGTAGTAGTATTCGTGTTTGTCCAGATCGGCTGTATCAACTTTTCAGAATTTTTCGTGGACTCCTTCAGATCGAATTCATGTGTTTAATTGTGATCGTAAGGAATACCAAGATAAGTGTATGTTGTGTAACAGTCAATTCATCAAGAATGAATACACTGTTACTTTCCATTTATCTTTTAAGTATTGTTGACGTGAACACGTGACGGTCGCTTTGTTGACACGTGATTGCTCATAATAAATTAATAAATGTATTTCTGATTCACAGCTAAAGCTCCTTGGAATGTTCACAAGATGTCATTTGCCACAAGGTACAATATCAAGATTATGGCAGCATATATAGAATGATGCATATACACTGTATAGTATGTGCACAGAAAAACACAAGAATACATGAAGTGTAGCATTTTATTCAATACAAGTACAGAATACATTAATTTTTACAAAAAATCTGTAATGACAGTCTTTCTTTCCATAAAGTTGATGTTAATACATGTACACAGTGAGAAATATACATGTACATTATGTACATACACTTGAAATTAAAATAAACACACCTGGTAGTATGATCTTATCGTATTGATGATGGGCAATCAGCCGTCAAGTGAAGCCTTCCTGTCTCTTTGCGTACAGTATGGGTTCTGACTGAGTTGCATGCAGAGATTTCCATTTTTATATATGCTACACTGACCAACCATTGAAATGTATACTTGGCTTAATTAGCCCATTGGCTGATGTGATGATGTAACGTTTCACTTTGATGCGTTGCCATTTGCCACACTTATGCATGGGCTGTTTAAGGTATTGACCAATCAGAGCAAGGCATTTGAACGAAGTACATTGTAATGAAGGGATAATTTAACTGTGGGAACGTAAAATTAGTTGGTTAATCTGAACTGTACATTAATTCGAAGTACATTAGACTGACCCTGCATAATAACCACTTGGCAATAATACTACACCAGTAATTCCAGTCAGGTAACCTGAAAGGAAAGTTTTTGTATACTACCAAAAAGTGAAAAAGATGCTTTTCATTTTTTATATCCAGTTTGTTTCAATAGGCTTGCGGACCTAGTGAGAACTAACTCGTGTAACTGACCAGCGAGTGAAAGTGAGAGTCAAACGATCATGCTATCGAAACGCTACAGGAGGGTAGTAGTTATTCAGGCATTGTTTCACTTTCGGTTTTCACACTTTCCTCAGGCGTCATTTCAGAGATTTCTTGTTTGTTGCTGTTTATTTCTTGTTCGATTTCAACGCTAACTGTAATTTTCTGTTGATGTTGAAAGCAGACGTTGGCATGTTGTAGTATTGTCATAAGCTCCACGAATAGCACTATATTGGATCTACCCATTCAAAACCTCTATGGCTGCCGCCATCTTTAAACAAGCAGAATAGGTTCTCATGAAGCTGTAAGACCTCGAAAACTAAGACCGTTTCGTAGGGTTCGCGACTTCCCTCTCGTGAGGTTTTCAGCTCTATCGAAACAGGAGAGACCATCTCAAGAAAAACCGTAAATGATTCAGAGGGAGAAAACCCTAGGTTCATAAATCTATCGAAACAAACGCATGTTACTATTTTATAAGTACCATTTTCTGTTATTTATTAAAATGCAAATATATATGAGTTGGTACGGTGCTTATTTTTGAAACCCTTTTTAAGGTCTTAAAAGGTACTTAAAAATGCTTAGTTTTTTAAACAAGTGCTTACTACAAAAAACTCAGTCAATACCAATGTGACTCGTATATAGTAATAATTAATCATATGTATAATAATCATATGTTTGAAAAGATATTTCAAAATTGGGCTTATTGTTACAGAAATATAATGCATCAACCGAATGATATGAACTTTGGTATTCATTTACACTACTGTTTATAAAAATTGCAACACCCTGATGGAATAGCCTAATCTGCATTAAATTTGGAGCATTTGCATATCATGGGTCAGAAAAGAAACCATTAGATTTTCAGGTCAATACAGTGCGTTTTATTGTCACATTAGTATCGGGTGAAACCACCGTGGGATGCAATTACAGCCTCTAAACGTCGTGGCATTGAGTCAAACAAGCTCTGAATAAAGGCCTGGGGAATGTCCTGCCATGCTCTGTCTACATGGGTATACAGTTCATCCACAGTTGCTGCTGCAGGAGTCTGACGAGCCAATCGATGAGCAACCCTGTCCCACACGTTCGATTGGGGACATGTCTGGTGAACGAGCAGGCCAGGGGAACAAGGGCATCTGATGTGCTTGGAAAAAAGCGAGGACATTTCTGGCCACATGCGGTCGGGCATTGTCCTGTTGGAATACAGCGCCTGGAAGGTTCTGCAGGAAGGGGATGACCTCGGGTTGCACAACTTCTCTGATGTACCGGTCACTGTTCAGATTGCCATGGATTCTGATCAGACGGGAACGGCCATGGTAACTGATTGCACCCCACACCATCACCCCTGGCGTTTATCCTGAATGACGCTGCAGGATGCATTCTGGAAGGTCGAGCTCGCCACGATGTCTTCTGTTGGTGTTGATGGGCCCATTGCAACCTGAGGCGCCGGTGGTTTTGAGTCAAAGGAATCTGCAACAATGGTACTCGTGTCATCAATCCTCTGGAAATCAAACGGCGTCGTACAGTGCTAGCAGACATTGTCCTGCCTACTGTAGCACCCCACTGTTGTGCTAACACTGTGGAAGTGGCTGGATCTTTCTGAGCCTGGTCTTCGGTGTGCCCTGTTCTCTTCGCTCCACTGCCTCCATGCACGCATAATTGTCGTTGCATTACGTCCTACACGAGCAGCAATGTCACGATACGACCATCCTGCTTCACGCAGACCAATTATACGTCCTCTTTCAAAGTCTGTCAGCTGTTGATATGGTACCCTTCGTCGTCGTCGAGGCATGGTGTTCTTTCAAGCAATTACTCTGAAAATCTAATCATTTATACTCTGACCCATTGTATGCAAATATTGCAAATTGCATATGGATTAGACCATTCCATCAGGGTGTTGCGATTTTTATAAACAGTAGTGTATTATTCAACATGGCTTCTAAATATAAGTATGTAAACTTTGTGTAGTGAGGTACAGTTTAGCAATTCAAGTGAGAGCCATATTGCAACAGTGATATGAAACAGCATAGAACTTGTTAACAAATTCAGAGTGTTTCTAATTAAACCTTTTCTATCTAACTCTCCCTAGACTGAAAACTACCAAATTCAATAGAAGTAATGTCCATATTATGGGTCGCAAGCTTTGCATTGTTCATCGCCTACTTGCGAATTCTTGAGGGATAAGTAACCTGAAGACAGTCTTTAAGGGGGGGGGGGGAGGACATTTGCACGTGTGCTGATCTGAAAAGAGGTATCAGGTATATCCATGCAGATGTTCTAAGGAGCATGCTATCCTACGCTTATAGACTACCCTAGAGGTTGATGGGTACAGGTAAACAATTAAGTGTAGCCAATGGTGCATTTTGGATTAGAGTTCGTCAGTCTCAAACCTCTGATCACACAGAAATCTCTTCATGGAACCAAAGAAGTTGTAGTCTGAGAGTGCTAATTTCAGACTGTAGGCTGGGTGGTCCAGAACCTCCCAACCGAAATGGACCAGTTTTGCTTGCTTTGACGACATTGGTCATATGTGGGTGTGCATTGTCATGAAGAATCGAACATAATTTTTGAATAGCATGCTGCAGTTTAGTCAACGTTTTACAATAGGTAGCGCTGTTGATGGTTGACCCACGAGGGAGGAACTCAGCAAGTAGGATGCCTTGCATATCCCAAAAAAGTGTAAGCATAATATTCCTAGCTGAAGGAGAAACTTTGAATTTTTTGTGAACCAGAAAATGTGGACTTTTCCACACCATGCTTGCCGTTTTAAGCTTGGGTTTGAAGTGCAAGACCCAGCACTCGTCTCCCGTGACAACGGCATTCAGAAACTCATTTTCCTCCTGGTTGTACTGCTGTAGATGTTGCAGAGCGCATGCCATTTTGTTGCCGCTCTGTTCTGGTGTCTGAATTTTTGGAATCTAAAGCGAACAGACTTTGTGGTATCCAAACTTCTCATGCACCATATCCATGCAGAACCATAGAATATGTGAAACGTTTCACTGGCTTCTTGTAAGGAAATGCAATGTTTTTTTACAGATTCTCTTGTTAATGTCCTCGATAATGACGGGTGCTGCTGATGCAGGCTGCCCAGAACTCTTCTTTCCTGAAAAATTTTACACCATTTGCACGCATTGGAATAGTCCAGTCTTCACTGTAAACTCTACCATTTCCTCATAAATTTCAGCAGGTTTCTTACCTTTTGTAGAAAGAAATCTTAAAGCACTCCATTCTTCCACTGTAGGTGCTGTGATAGCAGCGGCCATTTATAAAACTACTGGTAGCACTTAGTGTGTGCAGGAACAGTTCTTGTTATGCAAGGTTTCTGCATGTGCTGTGGCTTCTTTTTGGCTATGTTAATTTTTACACAGTGGCTGTTTTCTCTGTTAAGAAATAAATGGCGTTACTTTTTGATATCTCCTTGTAATTTATATGTAAACTAGAAGCGAACCCACCCGATTATATAATCGGGAAATAACCCATTGTTAGATTTTTTCTTTGTTGTGATATAGTCCACCGTCGCTGATTTTATATAAATGATATTTGATTTCACACTTTATTCTTATGCATCCACTTTACATACCTTCACTATTTTCTACTGTATTAACCCATACACAAACTTGCACGTGTTTATAAACGTCCACTTCTACATGTCACTCTAGAATGCTTGTACAAAATCTCAAGTCGCCCACCTGGACATGCAGCAATCAAAAACAATTTCCCATTCATGTTTTCACACACAAATTCCATGGAACATTTTTTAAGTTTGTTAAGTAAATGGTGTTTGAAGCAGAAATCTTTGATATGCCACTGAATTTAGTAAACATTTTAAGTGCTTTTGTTCAGTAATATATTGTTTATATATTTATTTAGAAACTATATTTTTGTGTATTTATATTTTCCATTTTAATTTCATTTAGGTTAGATTTGTTATGAAGTATAGGCACTGTAGTGGACAATTAACTATTAAAATAACTGATGATCAAGTAGTAAGTTTTTCCCATTAACTTTTTTGTTCTCCTATTCTTTAGCTATAACAAATTATATATCTTATGAGTTGATACAGTCTACTCTGCTTATAAGAGCCCAGTCAGGCAATTGAAAAAAAGGCTCTTATAAGAGGAGTTAACAAAAAACAAGACAATTTCTTCTTTTTTATATAAATATTATAACAAATTTATTCATTATTTTAAATATTTATCAAAAACTTTTTTTTTTTTTTTTAAGAATCGTATCGTTTACTGTGTAGTAAGACTCTAATGCCATAAAATTGGCTGGCCAGGTGGCCGAGAGGGCTAGGGCATAGGCTTTCTAGTTCTCGAGTCTGCCTGGTCGTGGGTTCAAATCCTGTCGTGGGCATGGATGTTTGTTTGTTCTGGGCTGCGTACAGATATAACTTGTGTAAAAGGCGCAAAATGACCTTGGTAGTCGACGCCAAAAATTCTAATAAACCAACCAACCAAGCAACCATAAAATTGTTTTAAAAATTTCTCAATGATCGATAGATGCAAAGCTTTTAAACCTCAATATTCTTTGCAAAATCAAGAATGTTTCTCCCTTCACTGACTGCATGACTTAAGGAGTGCACCTTCATTGTGTGGATGATTCACTGATCAATGATGTGTGCTGTTTGGGGATTAAAAAAAAACAAACAAGCCTTACGTTGCATAGATCCATTATCTCAGGATGGCAGGTGACATTGAAGGCAGAAAATCATTCATTCTGCCAACAGAGTTCCATATCGATTCTTTTAAAATATCAGTCCATATCCAGCTTGTCATCCATGCGTTTGCACTGCTATTATAAGCAAGAGGTGGTTTTGACCTTTTAAAGCATCACTGATTTTTAGACTTGTCAGTAATGTATTCCTTCTTTTCAGATACTGTTGATTACCCAGGAAGAGAACTGTAACCCTTTCTTTGGTGTTTGGCCACCAGTTGTTAAATGTTGTGCCGTCATTGGCTAAAAGTATGTACAGAAAGTACAAAAGCTGTAGAATCTCTGAACAATTGAAAAAAATGCTGTTATTGGCTAAAAGCATGAAAAAAATGTTGTGATTTGCAAAACGAATGACAACTGCAGGCGCGTACCCAAGAATTTTTTCAGGGGAGGTCGAACTCTCGATTTATTGGACCTTTTGTTCGAATAATCCATTCTTTTTATTATGTTTTAATAATAATGTGTAATACTAATTAAAAATGAACATATTTCAGTGATATTTTTGTAAAGTTGCTTGTGAAATTTATGCTATTATACAATGTTGATATAAAAAAAATCAATCTGCTTACAAAATTCGGATTTCATTTTTGTGAAAAAAAAAATCTTGTAATAAAAATTAAAAAACTGTGAAAAGAAATAAAATTAAAATCGCAAGCACTTTTGACTTAAGTCATCTTCGGGCAGTGAAAGATGTGAATGAGGAATTGTCGATCCGGTTCAGTGTAGGTCAAAGGGGAAAAAATCATTGTTTAACTGGAGTGAGCAAGGAGTGGGGTGTTTGGTGGGGGAGGGGAAATGGGACTGGAACAGGCCAAATGAGGAAAAAAAAGGGAAAATTAAAATACTGAAATTAAAAACAACCTCTCGCCAACCACTCCACTACTCCTTGTTCACTCAGAGTTTTTAATAGAATTTAAACAATAGATTTAAATTCACAGAAATCAAAATGGACCTTCAGCATTTTTGGGGTGGTCGTTTGACCCCCCCCCCCCCTTGCGTACGTGCCTGAACTGTGCTTTGATCTAAAGCACAAAGCATTAATTAAAAAGGAAAAAAATTAAGCAACCAATCGGAGCAGCCAAACCCAAAAAATTAGAATTTATCTCATTATACAAAATTACATAACCAATGAATACCATGGTAGGGGGACGTAAGCCCACAGGACAAAAAGAGCCAATTAGAAGGTGACCAATAAAGGAGAATCAAATTGCAAAAAAAGTAAAAATAATGCAACAATATGAGATGCTATTCATTAGGTGTTTTGAATCCTTTTTCTTTATTTCTAAGGTCTCGGAATACGTCAAGTAAACTGTTGTTTTCAACCTTCCTTACTATGCTATCTACCCAAACATAATTGGACACTTTCAATTTTAGTTTTGTTGAATATCTAGAAAAGGTTTTGACCTGAAGGCAAATAGGGGACCAACAACAAAGTGAACCAAAAAAAATAATGTTTGGGATCACCCTGTAAAAAATAATGCTTGAAATGAAACATTCTAGCTGTAGCATATGATTAAGAGGCTTCTTTACTTGTGTTTATTTGTATAAGAATAGCATATATATTCGTGGAGATATATAGGTTTTTAAAAAAAATAGATATGTTCAACCCAGACTTTTCGGATGGACAAATGGGCCAGACTTTTATGGGTTCATTTGAGTTCAACCCCCAAATTTAAGGTCATCCATTTGCTAACTTGAAAACTATTAAAGATAGAGAAAAATTTCCAATTGCTACCCTGTAGAACAACACCACATTAGTCTAAAAAAATCTTTAATCACACCCTTCCCCTTGAAAAATTTTGAGAAAACTGGCGAGAGTCACTCAAGGTCAGGTTGGCTGAGGTTTCTAACACATTTGAATTGCAGTGAAGCACACAGTTTGGAATTTTCTTTCCTTGAGTGACTCTTACTCGCCCATTTTCTCAATCTTTCAAGGGAAAGGGTGTGATTAATGTGTTTTTAGACTAATATGGTGTTGCTCTACAGGGTAGGAATTGGAAATTTTTCTCTATCTTTAATATTTTTCGAGTTGCAAATGAATGGCCTTAAATTTGGGAGTCAAACTCGAATTTGAGTGCGGCAATGAATTCCCCATCACCCCCCCCCCCCCCCCATTACCTATAAACTATGCTCATCAGATCTCTCCTAACTGGCAGCTTTGAGATATCTGCCATGTTACCCTGTATATTGCTCTGTATCTGGTTCTCTCTCCTTATGCTTCATACCAATGACTGTATGTAATTATTTGCTTTGAAACTGTCAGATTCAAAGGCATGCTTAATGTGGAAGTTGCATGAAATTTAAAAAAATTTTTTTTCGCTAGTTTAGATCACTAATATAACAGTATGGATATTCTTTTTTTTCTTATTGTGCGTAGTTTTTTGTTTTTTTTAATTATTAAAGTTGACACCCCCCAAAAAACACTACATCATAGCTCAAGAAAGATGTGACGTCACGCGCCGTGAAACCAGAAACCATGCCTATCTCTTTCGCTGCTTTTCATGATCTGTCTGTAATAAACATGTATGCTTACAATTATTTCATTCCCATGTATACAAACACTAAGGATAATAAGACTTAATAAAGCATTCATAAGGGCACCAAAACATCACGAGAGAAGAAATAAAAATAGATGAAAGCACTGAGGAGCGATACTCTGTGCGAAATTAATGTTGGTTTCCATGACCTCGTACTCGTATGTTATTCTTCGACTTTGAGTTAGCCGAAGAAGAAATGGACAAAAGCACATGGGATACAATTGCTTTTGCATGGGATACAATAGCAGAACTTTGATCCGATTAAACTTTAAATTTCGCCCGGTTTCGATCACCTGTTCAAGTGTATTATTTACTCATGGATATATACATCTTATCTTTGTTTCGGTGATTATAGACTATAATCCTGAATTCCACAAGGAGAAATATAGACATGAAAATAATTAATAGAAGGACTCGTTTTTCGAACAAAATTTCGTGAGCTCTGTTATTTTATCATAGATAGTTGCGTTTTCATCTCTTCTCGTGGAGGTAGAGGGGGGGGCGGGCAATCGAAGCATCGGTGCTAATGTGGTGCTGTAATTTTTAAATTATATCTGAAATGATCGATTTTATTAGTTCGAGGAGCTAATGCCTTCATGAGGATCAAACAGTAAGAAGAATAAAAAAGTGTTTGAAAATTAATTTTTAAAAATACTGTTAACGTTTCATCTTTTTCCTTGTGAGTGCTAAAAACCTGAGACTCGCTGGTCTAAAACGCTTGCAGTGACATCTTGCAGATGTGCCAGAAGAATATGCAAGTATTCACTTATTAATTCTATTCATTATGCTGTGTACCTAGCCGTGACTTGCACTGTGCAGAAATTTCTGATGCATGGGTTCTGGCCTGATGTGCAGTGAATCTCGCTTCATGATTTTCTTCAGATTCTTGAGATCTAATTAGTCTCAATCTTTTAATATCTTTGCTATATTGCGACAGATTTGATCTTTTTCTTGAAGGCATTTTCAAGGAAATAACAAATGAAGTGAGTTACTGTATACCTTTCCTTATCAAATAAATCTAAGCCGTAATGCAAATTCTTTAGTAGGTGAACCATTTAAATACCATCTACTGAGTAAGTACATACAGACTAATTTTTGCACGTTTAATTATGTTTCATGAGAAGAAATTCGTACGTTTTTAGACATAAATAACTTAAAGCAGCTAAACTTGTCAAAGTAGGTAGACCAAAGGCAATTTAAAATACAGACAGCACCATCTATTGATCAAGTACATACAAACTGATAAAAATTCCAAAAATATCTTAATGCATTATATCACTTATGTCCCATCCCCCTCGTCCCCAAATATGAATAGAAGATGTCTAGAAGAAGATGGAATAGGAATAGATATAGAATAAAAATATGATTCCTTCAGGAACTTGGTGATTGATTGGGGGCAAAAGTACCCTACATGTTGACCCAGACTATAAGCTATAACTATTATAAGCTTCTTCAGAATCCATCCAATGATATTTGTGTGATGCACGTACAGACAGACAAAAATTCCACAAATGATCTTAATGCGTTCGGTCACTTACCAGCAGGCTTACCAGTCATCCTCCAAATATTTTTAATGTACAGACATGAAAAATTCAGTTTTATTATATGCATAGATGTTTTTTGACTTTATTTATTTTTGCCTTTTTTAGTGTTTGCAGTATAGAACAGAACATGCTCAGGATGTTAAGAAGATTGAGAAATTGACAAGTTTACTTATGCGACACATGGCATCTAAGGAATCTCACCATTGAAGATAACTTCGAATGAAGCTGATAGTGATTTGCTAGAAACTTTGAATTAGGATGGGATTTTTTAATATTAATAAATTACTTTTCTGGTTCAATGTATATTTAAAAGCAAATAAAAAAATGGTGCAGAGTATGCATCTGTATATGTATAAATGATTATTTGAAATGATTTTTGGGTATTGTGCTAACAGCCTTAATTTTTTTAAATAGATTTTCAAAGAGGCATCAGATCATTATAGGCATCCCTTAATATTCAAATGTTTGATATTATTTAATATATCTTAATTTTTTTGAAATTATAAGGTCGTTGCATATCAAATGTTGGATTTTGATAAGGGTTTTGCACTTCAGCACGGTTTCCACGTTTAGTAGCAAGTACCCATAACAAAGTAGTACATTCTCGGAGATAAACCTATCAGCGACCAGCTGCCTGAAATTTGCATGTCTGCGATGATATTTAATAGCGTTTAAATCCAAACGAAGATAGTCATGACTTCTTATGAATTACGTGTGATAATGCATTAAGAGTTCATGCTTGAATCACACTGCATCCAATGCCTCTCGAAACATCAATAAGGTATTCGGTGTAGGCACCATAAACGAGAAATTGTCTTAATGCAATGGATACTCAAATTACTACTTTTTATTAAAAAAAATTGCAACTAGGTTTGACTTTATTACCAGCTTGTCAAGAGAAAGAAAAGAGGCTAGTAACAAAAAACAGTTGGCTGATATATATAATTGGTTTCTAAAAATGGGGGGGGGGGGGGTACATATAAAGATATGGTCTTTAAGTAATTCCTTGATGAATTGCAGCCATGTGATGTTATCATCAAAGTGGCCTGGATCTCCCCATCTCAACCTTATAGATTTTAATGAATGAGAATATCTAAAATCTATTTTCTATTCTAATCCTGTTCATGAAATTGAGGATTTTCAATGGAGTGAATATGGATGCCAGAAAATTAAGGGCACAATGATAATTTTTGAACATCAGGCAGTTCTGGATCCAACACGCTCTGCAATGCATTGCTGCTCGAGAAGGTCATTTTAAACATTTATGATTGTGTGATGTCACGGGTGGAGTGCCTATGATCATTTCATTTCCAGTTTCGTCGTTTTGTGTTCTGCAATAACCCATTAATTATTTTTTCCATTTTCTTTAGATAATATTTAATTCCACTCTGGTTCGACCAATTTTGAAAGGATAGAAAAAGAAAACACAGTGAACAAAAAATAGTGTTTATTTAATATAATTTAGATATTAACATCTGATACTTTCATGTAATAACATAAAAGGAAAATAAATCGGTAATGGTCTGCGAGGATTTTTGGAAAGATAGTCCCAACGTACGAAGTGGGTACTGCTCTAACCAGCCCTAAGGACATAGAGATAACAATGCTTCCAAGTCTGCTGTGGCGCAATCGGTTAGCGCTTCGGAATGGTTAGCAGAAGTTTTCTAGTTCGAAACCAAGAGTGGAATTTCCTTTCCTATTTTCATCAATAATAAAAGAAAAAGCTACAGAAAGTTTAACACGAAACGTCTCATAAAAGTATAATTGATACATTAAATTTTCAGTTTTAATTTAATTTAATTAAATAACTTTATATGCGCAGATAAAGACAACTTGAAATTAACATGCTTGCCTAGTATATACAGGGTGTCTGAACGGTCTGTACAAACTTAAAGCACGAGTTCCTTGTAGCGAGAGAAGCAATGTGTCCCCTGTGAAAATAGGGTTATAAACTCTTCCTTCTGGAGATAAACCCTGCGACGTTGTCCTACACGTCAACTGAACACAGTTACGTTGTATGCCGATAATCGAGGCATGCGTGATACTCTTATCTGACCTTCATTGTGCAATCTCATCAGCAGCAATTTAGCCTGAATGTGTGGGCAGGAATTGTCAGCGATCACCTGATTGGGCCATACTTTCTACCGTGCAGACTAAATGGAGTGGCTTATCGTGACTTCCTGGAAAACCAACTTCCACAGCTTTTAGAGGATGTGATGTGATATATGTACGACAACGTATGTGGTTCAGGCATGACTGTGCACCACCACATTTCAGCCAACTCGGTAGAGACTTCTTAGATGCCATTTACCCTTAGACTTTTTTTTGGGGGGGGGGGGCGCTTGAAAACCCTTGTTTATTCTACCCCTTCGCAGATGTTGATACTCTTGCCAGCGGATTGTGGACAAGTGTGATGTCATCTGTAACACACACGGTTCGCCAGTCAATGTAACGACGTGTGCAGGCCTGCATGGAATCTAAAGGAGCATGTACTTTACTACGTCTGGACTGTACAAGCCAGAAATAAACCTAGTTTGTAACGCTGAACGGATTTGATGTGACAATGCGCCAGCTATTGTAGGACAACATCACACGGTTGTATCTCCAAAAGGAAGCGTTTTTGACCCTATGTTCATGGGACATATGTTGCTTCTCTGGCTACAAGGAACTCATGCTGTGAGTTTGTAGACTGTTCAGATACACCCTGTATAATCAAGCGGAAATCATAACGTGAAAAACGAATATTAGCGATGTTCTGACACTCGCAGGTTAAACAATCGCCAAGGTGAAAACACTAATTTTCCAAAATTAATTCTAAACGCCAAGTTTGTAGTCTTATAAATCTAGTTAATCCACAATGACAGGCATTCATTTGCCAATATAATCATTGTACATGTACTTTATTTTTTATGCGCAATTGATATCTTATAAACAACTGAATGGGTTATACAGAAAATCTAGGATGAATTTATCATGCTGATCTTGGTATAAAGAGTATCAGACAAAAAAACTCATGTTAATTGTCTTAAGATTAATTATCCACTTGAGTGTTACTATTTTTGGTTCTCTGACAACCAGGCATTCACTGGTTGAGGCATTCACACTCCAGATTTAAGTGACTTTCAACAACAACAAAAAAGAATAATTTATAATTAAAAGTCTTAAATGAAGAACAGAAGAATTTACATGAGCTTAGGAAAAAAAAATTGGGTACATTTACAATTAGCGTGGCTCAATGTAAAATGTCACAGGAGCAGAATTCCAAAATTTAACAGTTTGCTTACTCTCTCAATTGTTTCTCTTGTCAAGATACAGGGTGATTCAGTCAATTTCTAACCATTTCAGTACTATGATTTATTGACCCATTCATTTCAGTATGATATTTTAAGCAGTTCGGAGTTTTTATTCCCGTGGGAAAGTCTTGACGACATGTTCAATGTGGCCACCACGAACGTTTTGAACTGCTCGCAGCCGAATGGGAAGTTGTTCATAACTCTATCCAGGATTTCTGCATCCACAAGGGTGCAGCAGTCGACGATGCTTTGTCGCAGCTGGTCTAGGGTTCTTGGTGCTGTAGTGAACACACTGTCTTTAAGGAACCCCCAGAGATAAAAATCACATGGGTTTAGGTCAGGACTCGTAGGGGGCCAAAGAAAGCTACCCCCGAATCGATCTGGAAACCTGTTTGAAATGACACGATTTCCGAATTTCTGATTGAGAAAGTCTAGCACTTCATTAGTGGTGTGAGGCCTAGCCCCATCCTGTTGAAACCATTGATGTCGAAGCGGTATATGCCTCCTTCGCAGCTCGGGGATGAAGAAGGTTTCCAACATGTTAATGTAAGCCTGTGACGTTACGGTGCCCTCAAAAAAAGAACGGACCAATGACGCCTCTTTTGGAAATCGCGCACCAAGCCATAACCTTTCGTGGATGAAGAGGTGACTTACGGATCTCATGAGGGTGCTGGGAACCCCAAACACGAACGTTGTGTTTATTAACGTCACCTGACAGATGGAAGAAGGCCTCATCTGACACCCACAGGTTGTCCACAATGTCCTGATTGGCTTCCATTTCTGATCCAAACTCCATCGCAAAGTGTTGTCGCTTCTGTCTTCCAGTCGCAAATGGATCTTATACGGGAACAGGTGTAAAAAATCCTTTCGTCGTGGTATACGACAGCCCTTCTTCAATGGATAGGCGGCGAACAGATTTTTTGGTAGGGGAATCGACCAACCTGGTGCGAACATTTTCGACAACTTCGGCCGTACGAACACGAGCTTCACTCCCGCCTTTTTTCTTGCCTTTAACACATCCAGTGGCACGAAATTGCTTGACAAAATCCATGATTGCTTGCCTGTCTGGTGCGTCTCGACATTTATACTCCTTTGCACGGTTACAGGTGATTTTTGTCTCGAAATACCATTCGACAACCTTGCATTTCTGCTCTGTTGATAAAGCGGGCGCCATTTTTCAACAATACGATTTTCATGCAGCGCCGTTGCAACAATACAAACTCCAACTATTTAGAAAAATGATATGGCGCTCATATTCTTTCAACTGTTTATCCCTAATGCACGTCATTCGAGTGAAATGGTCAGAAATTGACTGAATCACCCTGTATTAACCGATGACCACTGGAAAGTTGAGTCCATCTTGATGCAGAAAACGTCACAGAAATGCACGTTGTTTTTTTTTATTTTTTTATTATTTTTTTTTTGTCTTACAAAGAAATTTAATTTTAAACTCAGCCACTGGTGTCTTCATGTTTTCACAAAATTTCAAAATCCATTTGAAAAAGGCAGCTCGAGAAGAATATCACTATTTACCAGTAATCAAAATAAGAGAATGTCCATCTCAACAGATGCCAGCAAAAGTGACTTTCCTGTACGCCCTCCATGATGTGGCTTGTCGTCCGAAGGAGCTAATTTGACATAATTTTCCACTAAGGTGGCTGTTGAAGTTGAGGCAGTTGAATTGCCTCAACGAACGCCTCTGAAGATTTTGATTAGGCACCAAACGCACATTGCCCAGATGGTTCGTGCTGTCCTAAGGGATTGCTACATTTTTTAAATGCCTCAATGCGAGGCTCGTTTGCTATTCAGCGAACCATTAGAACTCAGTCAGGAAGGTGAGATGGAAAGTACAATCACCTCCAACGACCAAGCAGATGCTTAGATGACGTAAAGTGTCGCCTGAAAGGTGATGGGCCTAGCCTAGACCAGTGGCTGGCAACCTTTTGGATCTTGCGGACCACTAAATTCAAAATTTTGAAACCCGCAGACAAACGATTACTAATTACTATCAACGATTCTCTGTCAGTGACACGAAGACGAATCAGAATATAATGAAACAATGTAATAAACATAAAATATAAATAGCATCCAAATTTCTCGACAAACCACCATAATTTCCTTGCAGTGTACCGGTTGCCAACTGATCAGCAAACTCACGGTGGGGTGGGATTTTGGAGGAATATTAGGATCCCTTGCATCATAAGAAAGCGTCGACGGCATTTTCTGGCTTCGTTGATCCCAATCGAAAGAAGAATCACCGGATCTTCGATTTCAAAAACAGTCACGAAGTTAGGGCTGAAGGCAATTCATGAAGATGTTGTTTCAAGAATTGAACAAAAGATGAACGTGGAAAGCACCCTCTGCTTGAAACTAATGCGGAGGGATGTAATATTCAGTGTGATTGTCTTCATTATGTGATGACTTGGTGGACCAACCTGGTCTAGATGGAAGAGGCATTGAAGCCGCAGATTCCTGTGCGTGGGCGAGCGGGAGCATTGAGAAGACACGCTGGCTTCTCTGCCAGTTTCACGCCCAGAAGACATCGTTTTCTTCGCGTTGCTATGATGATGACGATCATGCTTCCTTCGAGGACTCTTGGTTTCGATCTTCCAGCACCCCTTTTGGTGGTCTTCGGGGAATTCTTTTCATAAGCTGCTGGTGCTGTCGAAGCCTTTGGCGTCATGGGCGAACCACACTCGGTGGTGGGGGTGAGCGCAATGGCAGAGGCAGTGATGGAAAGTCCGAATCAGTTGAGGAGAGTTTCTGCACTCACCCCCAAACAGCGCGATCGCCTGATGCCAAAACCGGAGATGTGCCAATTTTGGCATACAGAGCCTTCATAAATCAGGGATGGGATAATGACCCGTCTGCCACAACCAAGTCCATGCAATTCATGGTCTTCAGAAAGAAAAATAGTCACAGGTGGGGGGGGGCACTCTGAAAAGTCACAACACAAAGTACAGAAAAAATACTAGGTAAATTGACATTCACAGGCACAGAGGTAGCACCCTGCACTCTTGAAGATGTAGAGGGCTTCGGGGACGACGACAGTGGGGTTGCAGATGGCACGTCGATAGCACTGTCTGGGCAGTGATGGCACTGTCTGGGCACTGATGCAGTGCGAAGCCGTGTGACATTACCAGCTGCATTGTCTAGGCCCCTTATCAGACAAAGATTTGCTCTCCTTGCATTATGAGGAAGTCTTTGATGCCACTCTCCAGACGCATGTCGAAGAGGTAATCTCCGTTCATCAAGCGAAAAGTGTCAGAGTGCCGGCCTGAAAATATCAATCAAGAGCATGTTGATCGTCTTTTTCAACATCCGTGGCATTGTTCATCCAGGGTTCTTACACTAGATCGTCAACAGAGCTCTACAGCGGCATTCTGAGGCATTTGAATGGAAGCATTCGATGAAAGTGACTGGATCTATGGCGCGCAAAGAATTGGTTTCTCCACTTACCGAGCACTTCTCGTTCGTGCGTTTCTCGCCAAGTCGAACATGTTTTCATTCCGTACCCGCCCTATTGGTCAGATTTAGCTTAAGCTGACCTCTTCCTTTTCCCGACGATGATTTCCTATAGCGACAACCTTCTTCCAGCTGAAAGGTTGCCGTTATAACGCCGTTGCCGAGATCCAGTAGGAATCCTAGAAGGTTCCCTGTTTGATTACAAAAGATGACTTCGAGTAGCAGGAACGCTAGGACCGGTAAATTGCTGCGCAGAATATAGACACACCACACACGGATTCTTAAAGAAAAACTCTTGAAGTTTATTGTGACATAGTAAAGATGTTCAATATGCCCCCCTTAGTCGAATTCGTCCCAAACCCGCATGAACATGTCTCCATCAATCCCACGTATCGCTACCGTAATGCGTTCTTTCAGCTCGTCTAGGTCACGGGGAAGGGGTAGGGTGAAGACCTTGTCCTTTACACACCCCCATAAAAAGAAATCACAAGGTGTGAGGCCGGGGCTCCGCGGTGGCCACTTTGCAAGTTCCAGGTTATTGTTTGCTCGACCAATCCACCGCTGTGATTTCTTTTTATGGGGGTGTGTAAAGGACAAGGTCTTCACCCTACCCCTTCCCCGTGACCTAGACGAGCTGAAAGAACGCATTACAGTAGCAATACGTGGGATTGATGGAGACATGTTAATGCGGGTTTGGGACGAATTCGACTACAGGGGGGCATATTGAACATCTTTAACTGTGTCACAATAAACTTCAGGAGCTTTTCTTTAAGAATCCGTATGTGGTGTGTCTATATTCTGAATAGCTTTGATGTAATAAATTTTTAAAAATGTGAAGTTCTTTTGTAATCACCCTGTATATAGATTGGTCCAAGTTTTTACAAGGGTACATTGACTGATGCACGATATGCTAACCTTATTATTCAAAATGTGGTTTGTGATTGGGCTGAACTTTATCAAGTATGGTTCCAGCAGGATGGACACCACCCCCATTGGGCTAACGATGGATTTCTTTTTCTGGGGCTATGTGAAGGATGCTGTGTATTAAACTCCTGCCAGAGACTTGGATGAGTTGAAAACCCGAATTCAATAAGCATGTACAAATATTTCTCGAACAACATTTACTAATATGTATGAAAACCAGGTGTTACGATTTCAGTTATGTATTGCTTCAGATGATAACGAAATTGAATATTTTCTGTAATTTTCTTGTGAAATAAGGAAATAAGTTATTTAAAGATGGTGATTTAGGGATAAACATGGTGTGTTCTACAAGTTTTCCATTGCCACCTTTGTTATACACTGAGTTAGCAAAACTCATGGGATAGTTAGTTAATATCTGGTCGGGCCACCTCTGGCCCTGTGGAGTGCAGCAATACGGCGTGGTAGTGAGTCTGCAAGTCCCTGGTACATTTCTGGAGGCAGTTGACACCAGATAGTCTGCAGAGCCGAAGATAGTTGCTGCCCGTTCGTGGGCGGATGATCCAGTGCCCGGAGCCTGACTTCAACAGCATCCCAGATATGCTCGATGGGATTCATGTCAAGGCTCCGGGCTGGCCAGCTCAGTCGTTGGACCTCTCCTGCATGCTCCTCGAACCATTCGCGGACGACATTGGAGCGATGTGGTGGAGCATTGTCATCTTGAAAGACTGCTACGTCGTCAGGGTGTTGAAATGTCAAAAACGGGTGCAGATGGTCTCCGATGAGTTGACGATACCGTGGACCATTCAACGTTTGGTCCAGGATAACCAGAGGGCCCATTCCAAACCAGGAAAATGCACCCCAGACCATCACTGAGGCCCCACCATACTGCACCACCACCTGTTGGCATGCGGGATCCATCGTTTCGTGAGGTCTGCGCCACACACGGTGCCTTCCATCAGCGTGGTACAGTTGATATCGTGACTCATCTGACCATATGACATTACGCCACTGTTGCAGAGTCCAGCCAAGATGGTTGGTGGCAAATGCACGCCGGAGTGTCCGATGACGCCGGTATGGTGCCTGTTGTGGACTGTGATGCCTTCATCCAGCCATTGCCGATACACCCTGGAGACAGTTGAGCGGGGCAAGCCAAATTCCTGCACCACTGCCGAAATGGAACATCCCATGCGTCGGGCACCTACTATCATACCCCGTTCAAAAGACGTCAACTCGCGACGACGTGCTATTTCTGATTAATCACTTATCCAAGCTCTTCCCACAACGTCTAATGGTCCATTCCCAGAATCCTGGGAATTCGTGAGCCATGCCCATCAATCAATGTGCTTGCTATCCCATGAGTTTTGCTAACTCAGTGTATATTACATGGTCAAAGGTTAAATTTGACGTGAGCAACAGGTTGGGTATCCTCAGTTTCCTGTAGCATTGTATTAAGAGATTGTTGATAATTTTAATAGATTTATAGATATTTGGGTGGATCACTTCAAAGTAAACACCCTATACATTTTATACTTTTTTATAATAATATTTAGAATCGAACTAACCCTTAAGATTCAAAATCTTACGTGCTCGATACTCTAAATTATACTAAAATAAGGCAATAAAGCTATTAGGTTCATACATCACTCACAGGTCTACCTTCTTGCATATTTATCTTATTAGTTTTTATTTTCATTTTAATTACAGGAACATTAATTGCAATTACCTCTTGTGTGTGATTTACAATTTGGATAGGGTTAGAGTTAAATTTAATATCAAGAATTTCTATTTTAGCTTTCAAGTTCAAAAGTGACACACACACAATATATTTTATAACTAAAGCTTTAGCATCATCAATTTTGCTAATAGGGGTATGATCATTTATAAACTTATCATAAATTATTTTATTAGCTGCACTGTATAGTTTGGTTTAGTTTTTATTAAATATAGAACACAATTTTATTCTTTAAAGAATCACTGGTTATCTTTTCATTTTAATTATTTTTATAATATTAAAAAATAAAGTTTCTTTTTTTTATTTTGCGGATTGTTTGGATAAATTTCTGTTTTTCTTTAACTTTGATTGTCGTTTCGTCACGTTTTGAAAACACTCTCGAGACGTCCTATAAACATAAACAAGCTAAACAATGTGATTCAGCAATCTTTTGTTGAAGTCAAATCGAATATTCCATGTTGGGCAAGGTTTGCTTTACTTGGAAGGCCTAACAAAAATAAACAAAAAACAATAAAAGAAAAGTGCATGACATAACGATTGTTGAATTCCTCTTGGGCAATCCACGCTACGAGCTTTCGTTCGACTTGTCATCCTTGGCGACAGCATCAAATGCCTCCAGTTCGACTATCACGACATATGGGCGCTCTTTAGAACAAGCGACCGACAACCAAGCTTCGGCCGAGAGCCCTTCATTGAAAGAACAACTGGCTCGATAGGATCTTTTCACGGGCAAATGACCAAAAAAGCTTTTGTGAAACTCGTGCATGATGAATTCAGCGTGTTCTTCTTGCGGGAGGCTTTGGAAGATATGCTGAAGACAGGTTTGGTTCGCACGGAAGATCAATCCATAGACCTACTTCATCTGTTCAGGACGGCAATGGCGTCGGCAGCATGACCCCGTCTTTGGATTCATTCTCGTTCTGGTAATCCCAAATCTTGTGGTTTTATGTAGATGCATGTGATTGTTTTAATGCTTACTGTCTTCCTTTTATCGATAGTGTATGTCGTCTGGTCGATTTCATGGAGGAAAAAGCTGTTGCATCATGTGAACTGAACATTTTCTTCACCCTTTCATTCACATTTCTGCTAAGATCGAGTGTAAATATTGTGATAAAGTAATCCAGCTACAATTAATAATGAACAAATGTTAGTTTTTTTTCTTATTTTATTGGAATGTTATTAGCTAAAAAAAAAAACAAACAAAAACCCTCTTACTTTTCGCTTGGAATATTCATATCATCTTTGCTATACAAACATAGATCTGTTATGGGACAAATAACTGAATAAAATGTATAAAATTTATTCCCTTAACGTGTTCTTGTTTTCAGGCAGTTCTAGAGTATTAAAATTTTGCTTCAGCGAATTGCCAGGAATGATAAGCAAAGAGATGCCTCGTTAGTTGTTGCAATCCCTTCGATCTCCAGTTTTAAAGTTAGGAACCACAATACATTTTTGCCATTGCTTAGGGGCCTGGCTGGATAATCAACCAACTTGACGCAACTGAGTTAGCTATAGCATATCATCCTGATTAAAGGTCTATAACATCTGCATCATTTGCAGTTTTGTCAGCTTTCAGCGACTTACTGCCTGCTTTGACTTTCCTTCGGTTATATTACCGTGACGTTGTTGGTCAGACCCCGTTGATCTGTGGCTTTTGAGTGCGTAGGTCTGTCTCGGCAGTAAAGAGCGCAGTTTGCGAGAATTTATCCTAACAATAATTACGAATATCATTGAACATCACAAAGGAAAAATAAGAGCATTCGCTTAGGCAGTGAGCGATTTCAAATGCCAGGATCGAGTGGAAATGGACACCTGCGATTTGGGGATGGACGAAACGAAGCGGCGCTGTTTACAATACTAAGTTTAGCATTTTGAGGAATATAATTTTCTATTGGAGATACTTTTGTTGCGAGGAGTGGCATAAGAAGAAAGTGACGGCTTTGCGCGCTTTTGTCTCCTCTATGGTAACCTCTAGAAATTTGCATGAATACTTGTGAGCACCGCGAGATGGCATTAATATGGGAGCATATCATAGCATTATCACTGGACGTGAGTATACCGCTCGAATTTAGTACATCGAAATAAATTTTCTTTTTGTTCCGGGATTTTTCTACGGGGGAGATACGCATCTTGTATATAAAATTCATTTTCCGTTTGACAGTGCTCTTTGCTCTGTCATCAGCAATAGGCCGACGGATAAAGCAATACATAAAAATTTTGGTTATGAGCATGCTCTAGAACACAATGGTCCAAAAGCTCCATTTTAGAACCATTGTTAAAGTGGTTAATGACAAAGCTGTGCACGGTAGCAATGAGAGCACATTGTAGAAAATTAGCTGTGATTTACGGCCGTGCTCCTAAGTTAATGTTACAGGAACACCCTCCACAACTATGTCGTCAGATGCTGAGGTGCATTCAAGGAAACGTGCAGCATAACTGGCAACTGCCAACTTCAATGGAATCCTCCAAGGATGCAATTAGAGAATTGACTAACTATGGAGGTAAGCTAATTTGATTATTCCTGCTCATCTCCCCGTGCTTGTTTACTGATTAAAATGTTCTTCCTATGACCAATTATGTTCTAGGGACTTGGCCGTAGCAAAAATTACCCTTCGGATGGACGGAAAGAACCAAGACGTCGTTTTTGTCTCGGGTTATCTTCCATTCGAGGAAATTTCGCCCATAAACGAAGAATTAGAATGTGGTTATCTTGGTTATCCACAACGCTGCGATGCCAATTCTGACCACATATTGTGGGGGAGTAGCCTACAAATGCTAATCAGAGAGGTAAGATTCGTTTTGACTTTATCTTAGCAAATAACTTTGGAAATCTTTAACCAAAGTAACAAACCAACCTTCATTACTGCGGTAAGGAGGTAATTGAGATCACAGCTTTGGTAAATGGATCAGGAGATGGCGTTTGAGAACTCATCATTGGCAGACAAACATATACATTTCTTAGCGAGGAGTTGGATAGAACCTTCAAGGATCTAAAACGGACGAACAGGGTTCAATTTCGTGAGGACGTATATAACGCGATTTCCATTCTTCCGACTAGAATTTGACACCTTTGATCTGGAGCTATGTAAATGGCTCGCAACAGGCCTTGATTCAGTAGTATTGCATAAACACCCCTGCTGAGGAAGAGATGTAGAAAAACGCAAGTTAGAAAACTTTTTAGGCATAGTTATAAGCTTGCCCTCACTGAGTATAATAAAGCTTGTCAGCACGGCAAAACGTATTTAGTGGAGGAAGTTCTGTGAATCGATCCAAAAGACTGAAGGAGCTAGACTCAACAAATTTTTAAAGAGAAAGACCAATTTTGGTAGGTACTCTCAACCAGGAATGGCCAAGAAATCCTTGACTTCTATTGTCACTCACTTCCCGGGTGCCATGTTCGATGGACCGTTGGATCCTGATTGCATTGACTCTCTAACCAGGACTACCAGGGGCAGCTGGGCCATGGCCAGGGAAGTGATCACACATCGCAGTATTGTATGGGCAATTAAGTCTTTTGAACCATACAAATCGCCTGGACCGGATGAGATCGTCCCAATCCTGTTTAATCCATGGAGGTATTAGGAGGGACACTCCCGTGATAAATTAACTTCCGGCCCCTGAAATTTGGTAGCAGAACTATATCTGGAAAGCTGAAACTAAGTAAAGCGCTAAAAATTAAGAAAACTATTAAGAAAAACGAAATCGCTCGTCGTGCAGTCACTCGCATCGTAGCCTCCATTGATCTCACGCTATCGATTCGACTTCATCGTTCCGAAGAAATGCCATTAGCACATTGTTTACTGGGTGTTCAAATTCATCGAAGGGAAAATCCTGAATTGTCATTTCTTAGAATTCCAGTGAAGCCTGAGAGCAGGTAAGAACAGTTTTGTCAGTTTTATCCTAAACTTAACCCAGTTTAAAATTGTTCAATGTTATCCACCAGTCTTGAAATTATCAAGAAAATTATTTGATTAAAAAGTGTTTTAAGCACAACGGTTTAGTTAAAGCAAAAATAACCGAGAAACTGAATAAACGCAATAAGTAGAAAGTTTTGCTTAACATCACCCATACAACCTCCCCTAGAAGTTTGTACAATGAATTCTGAATCGCCCTGTATATAATAAGCTTAAATATGAATTTTATGAAATGTTCATGCGAAATATCTAAACTATCAGGATATGATTCAAAGTCAGAAATCTTTTTTTTTAATGCAGGCTGATTTCAATATTGATGGATTATTCTAAAATGCATAAACTAATAATTATCCAGCTTAAAGCAGAAATTTATTTTTTATAAAAATCAGGGCTCTGGCTATCACCTACAAAAAATTTGATCAATGATAACCAGTTCTTGGTTATTTTCAGTTTGTTAAAATAACTTAATTTATACAAATTTAATGTAACTAAATTTTTTTTTCAGATGCCATCTCATTCAGCGTGTAGATCTGAAATGCAAGACATCTACACAATTATGGTGTTTGTTCTTCACACTTTAAAGAAAGTGATTTCATGGGACCATCAAAAAAGACTGTTGCCTGCTGCAAAACCATGTACAGAATATAACAAAACAAACAAGTGTGTACTTCATTTGCTGAAAGTTTGTTTTATGAATATAAAGAAACAAAGACCATATACTTAGCAGATCACTTTCCAACGTATATTTGCGTTTTCTTATTTTAAAGTATCATTTGAATTAAAATATCCAACGCTTCCCTTTATTATAGTGCTGCATTCCAAAGAGCCTTGTTTCTCCACTCATGATGCCCTTGCAATTTTACAACCATCACCTGTCCCTTATACGACATGATTAACATAAAACATGATTAACATGATTCTGTATTTAATAAAATGTAATTAACTCTTTGCGCCATGGTAGGGCAGATGCCCTGGGCGCCACTTGAAGGGGCGCTAAATAACTAATACACCTGAAGGGGGGCGTCAATGGCTAATGTTTTGACCCCCCCCCCCCTGCCATGGGTGCCAAATCAGCACCCTCTGTAATAATTATTACAGAGGGTGCTGGCCAAATACCCTAGGTAGGCCACTTCATGGCACACGCAATTGTGCATTTCATATTTGAAAGCATTCTGTTCGTTTTAAGGCCAACAAACTGCTGCTAATGATAGCATTACTGTTTTTGGCAAACATTTTACAAAAACAAATATTTGCAGCTCTTTTCAGTCATAGTGTATGCATTGTGTACAGAAATATATATGAAAAGGGAAATTTAAAAAAAATCCTATTACTATTTTATTGTATTCTATGAATTTTCTTAGTTCAGAAAAAATATGGTCCGGTAGAATTAAATGTGGTATGCAAAGGGTTATATAGTAACTGATTCAACGGTTACATTAGTAATCTATTAGTAAGTAAACTTTTTTTTTTTACAACACATTAATTAATCTTTTTCACATTAGTCACTCAAGTTTTCTCCCAGGCCACGTACAAGGAAACTTCTTTGGGATTCCAAGAAACAGCTGAGATGCAGTGAATTGAAATGGGAGAGAGTGAACATCATGAAGCTTCTTAACATAAGGAAGACACATGTTTTAATATTTTAAGCAAAATTTTGCTGAATTATCAACTGATGAATTATTACTTTGAGAATTTTGATTCTCAATTTAATTTAATTCGAACTAACAAATTTTAACCTCAAAGATTATTTTATTAAATATGCTATTACTAATTTTAACCACACACAATTATAAAATTAAAAATATAATTACAAAACTGTCTTCACCCATTGGATGTTCTCTTCACAATCAACATTATTTTTAAAACTTTTCTGTGCATCAGTCATTCAACATTGATGCACATTCAAGTGTAGAGAACATCCAATGGGTTTAAGATGTATTTTCTAAGTTTATTTTGAACTTCATAATCAATTTTGCGGTTACAATTACAATGCTTCTATATAATTTAAATCAAACTCTTTACAATTACATTAATTTCTAATAATAATCTACTCAACTTTAGTTATTTCTCAGATGAATAATCTCATTTGCTGTTAAAACAAATTGGTTGGAATTGCGTTAGTGTAAGAATGACTTGTTACATTCTCCATTGTTTTCTTTCATGCATATTTTATATACAAATATTTCAGCAAATAAAAAAACTTCATCTTGCTAGTAGCTGCTTATTTATTTCCTTAATCGTTGTTTGTAGTTCAACACAAAACTAATCAAATAATTTTCTCCATTGTTTGTTACACTAATTTGTTTTAATACAGAAACAATAAAAGTATCAAACTACTTGAATCAGCATGAAAAGGGAGATGGAGCTGCAATGGAGCTGCCTGGGAGAGGGTGGGGGAAGGGAGCAACGCGTTGATGGGTGCTGCTTCTGTATGCATGGTTTATTTTTAAATGCATTAAATCAGGTGCCTCCGTGTCATTTCCTACATGATTTAATCTTAGTTTAGCCCTAGGATACATTCCTAACCGTTAGAGGAAGGCCAAAGTGATATTAACCGAAACCAGGTAGAGCACAGATGAAGAGAAAGGTAGAGGCTGCTATGACCTAGCCAAAAGTTTTCGGCCAGCAGTGATTTTGGTGCCGGGGTATTTGAAGCTGATTTATATGAAATTGATGCCCTGAATTTAAGTATGGCATTAGATTTTGCCTAGCTCAAATTTCTAAGATATAACATTTTTTGTGAAATGTACGTTACACTATTTTAAGTTAAATCCATGGATCAAAAAAAAAACAAACTAAACTCTGTTATTTAAATGTTAAAGGAACATGAAAATCGTAGAGAATATTGCAATAGTACTTATCTAATTACAAAGTATAAAAAGAGGAAAGATCGATGAAACCAACTAGTCACTGAACACTTCGGAAGCTTATTTTCCGTGACAATCTTGAATGCATTTTGGAACGGCCCCTTTTTAAACTCCAGCAATAATCTGCATGTGCGTATCCCATCTTCCTTGGTAGCGGTCCTCCATTGTTTTAATATCCTGGTGAAATCTTTCACCTAGTTTTTCCGCGGTGTCTTCTAAATAAAAACTGAGTAGTTGTGTAAATAGTTCATCTTAATCCTCATGGTACACAGATCTGAAACTTAAGCATCTCGTTTACCAACTCAACATAGGTTTCAGCTTTGCATTTGTCCAGAAAATTTCCGACAACTGCAACAAACGAAGTCTAGGCTTTTCACTCAGCCCATTCATGGAGTTTACAAAGGCAGGATCTTTGAGTTGTCTGATTTGTGGGCCGTCAAATATTCCTCCTTTACTTTTTTCAGTACTCAACCTATGCGTTTTTCCCTATATATGCGAAGCATGATCCGTTCTTATCAAGACCCTTTACAAACTGCTTCATTAGGCCCAGCTTGATTTTCATTGGAGGAAAGATGATTTTCTTTCGTCCATCTAAGAACACTGACAATAGGACAAAATATACAGGAACCAATCCTTGTATAATAGTTTTACAACGCCCATACTAGAATGTATTGAATAGAAAAAAAACAGATAAGTGAATGTATCTAAAAAGTAGAGCTGACAGATAAAAACTGATTTCATATTTACATCCAGCGCCCCAAATACAGTCTAAAATCAGTCTAAAATCTTACGCACCAAAAATAATTTTTTTTTGTAGGTCTGTGTTATTGATAGGCGCATTTGAGAAATTATTGGGATGAATTGCCCCTTTCATGTTAATCAATTTGCCTATCAACCCGGCAAATCGCAAGTAAATAGAAGAATCGGCGACCGCTAGACGACACAAAGTGATGGATGGCCAACTTTTGCTTCAAGACATCGAAAGAAGAAAGGAAATTGCAACAACGTCAAGTGTACATCTAAAGTAAGATTTCGTGAGTAAAAAATTTTTTAGACTAGAAGGCATTCTTGGAGAGGTCCATCCATTGTGAGCCTTTAAAAATTTTTTTTTCGGTAAATCAAGTCCCGGTATATCACCTAGAATGGATTTTTTCAGTGAAGAGGTAAATTCCTGTCTTTCGGATTTTTCTTAGAATGGATAGTCCCTTCGCTCTATATTGTAGTGATTGAGTTATTATTTAACCAATTTGGAGGTTTAATTTAGCTTTTTGAGGTTGTTCTGTTTACCTACAAGCGTAATTATCCCGGGCAACGCCGGGTCCTCTGCTAGTTTCAAATAAATAAAAAGAATATCTTAATTGTTGCTGTGTTCATATGCTTTTCCTTTGAAGCAAGGTCTAGGAGTGACGTCATCTGCACCAGCCAATCAAGTCAATTTACCCGCATAAGCAATCCTTGTTATTTTAATATCCTTGATCAGCATGGTTAATATCCTTGATCCCAGATCGGGCGGGCAGGCATAGTCGATCATCGGCCGTGACGTCATTGTTACCACCGATGAGTTCAACCCTTATGAGCTCTTGGTTCAACTAGCTGGCGCTTGAAACTTCGAAAATACACAAACCAAGAAACAAAACGAAAATTATTAAAGTTTGTTTATTCCACATACATGACGATATAAAAATTATAAAAAGCAAAATAAAAATTTTTATAACATTACTTTGAAATTTTATTCATATTTCTTTTTTAACACTTTCTAAATTACGCTCATTAATTATACAATTAATATCTCTAGTTTAACGTAAGTTCTTGTTCTCAGTAAGAGATATAAAACCTCAGTAGGTATTTGACTTTCTTCTAAAATTTTTGCTTTTACTAAATTAGCAAACTTATCAAATAATCCTTTTTCTTTCGAGATGTAGTTAGCATGAAAATCAATGAACTGTTTTTCAAGCTGATGAGCATTTTAATTTTCCTTGAGACAAACAAAGAAATCCAACTGTCTTTAGAATATATAAAAGTTATAAAAAGCATAAATCATAGTCAAAATAAAAGCACTTATCTAAAAAGAGCATCCAGACAGTTGGGTTTCTTTTTTGTCTACAGGAAAGTTAAAGTATCCTTGGAGTAAGTTGTTACTAAATGCTCATCAGCATGGAAAAAATTCACTGATTTTCATGTTAACACTTCGAAAGAAAAAGGAGTAATTGATATGATTGTTAATTTAGTAAAAGCAAAAATTCCAGAAGAAAATCAAATACCCACTAAGATTTTATATCTCTTACCGAAAATATAAATCAGGTTAGAATTAGAAAAATTAACTGTATAATTAATGAGCGTAATTTACAGAGAGCGTTAAAAAGAAAAATGAATAAAATTGCAAAGTAAACATTTTTATTTTGCTTTTTATAATTTTTATATCATCATATATGCGGAATAAAAAAGCTTTTATTCTTCGTTTTGTTTCTTATTTTCGAAGTTTCAAGGACGAGTTTAGCGTGAACGCCAGCTAGCTGCTAGCTCGGATGAGTGGCATCGGTGGTAACAATGACGTCACAGCCATAAGATCGACTATGTTTGCCCGCCCGATCTGACTAACCTGTTTTTTTCAACCATGGTTAACAATTATTAGCTGAGGTTGTTCTTATATCGTAAGCAGTTGTATTTATTGACTTAAATATTTATATATACGCCAGGAGGAGGTTATGCACAGATGAAGAGAAATCATTTTTGTTCTGTGAGGTTATGTTTGCAGAAGTCAACGAAATTCTTACTTTTTGCGAAAGCAGCATTATGCAGTATCTGCATATATCTGAAATAAATAAATAAATTATTTTTTAAGTATTGCTAATTCCTGAGATATGTTCTAAATTTCAAATCGCAACACGTTCAATGCGTATCATCTAAAGAACAATGCATATCCTGTATCTTTACTAATGACAAAATGACTATTGTAGTATAGAATAATAACATATATTGACCGGAGTGCTAGCAGGAGAAATATGGCACATTTCATCAATGCCGCTAAATTCAAAAACTCTTCGGCAGAGCCTCCTAACAAGTAAGTTGGTTTATTTCAAGGTGCCATTAAACGAAGGGTGAGAAAATTTCTAAAAAAATTATTTCATGAAAGTTGCATTTTATTAGAGCACAAGATACGGTATTTGTTGCTAAGCCACTAACGACAGAGGTAAAATTGTTTGAAATTGACGTAGAAAATGGAGATTACTAAGTTAAATATTAAATGGCACCAGGAGTACATTTATTTGAATTACTAAGTAATTTACTCCTGGTGGCATGAATTCCTGTACTAATCCCAAACAGAAGAATTATTCATTAAAAAAAATGGTAAATATTGAATATACCCACGCGGTCTGTTAAAAATAGAACTAATTATAGCCATATAAAACACAGCTAAATAAAATTACAGATTAATAAATAAATTACGAACAAAAAGAAATAATTAATTTATAGAAAATAATAAAACAAAAACAAAGTAATTAAAACTTTCACCCTCACTGTCATTGAAAAGTTCCATCCATTCCATCTCTGGAATTGCCTTATCATTGTCCCAACCTGAAGTCTCAGTGTCCTGCTCATCTTCCTCCAGCCAAAGATCACAGCCTGATTATAACCAGGTGATAGTCTGACTGAGAGAATTTTAACGAAAAAAATAAAGAGTTTCTTTTTTTGTGACACTTTGTCCCAATTTAAACAGGAACCAAAGTCAAGTTAAGCAGGCCAGATGATTACTACTCGTTGTGTCTTTACGAAACGACTACAAAAGAGACGTTGACAATTTTAGTTCTGATGTTCCTTTTGAATTCACACACAATAATATTGAAACGTCACACGTTTCCTATAGATAGGTAGATGTGTGAAGAACATATTTCAGGCTTGCCTTGTTTGATGTGTGAAGAACATATTTCAGGCTTGCAAAGTAAAAGTGGAGAATTGTGATTTGAAACTCATCTTGCTATGTGAATTTAAACTAGCCTATTCAGCATGAATTGCTGCTCAGAACATTGACAAAGTATTTGAGGAGAAGCATTCACTAGTGGTTTGTGAAGTTTTAAGCGGAGATACAGATCTTAGAAACTGTAGAAAAATTGACCTGTTGCAGTTTCTGACAATATTCTATTAACTGCAGTTCAAGCGGACCTGCGAAAAACCTGTTGCAAGATAGGAGCAAATGTAGGTGTTCATCACAAAACAGTTGTTAGGTGTCTGACTGCTTTGGGTAAGGTCAAAATATGGACATACGAATACTTCACGAACTGAACTGTCAACTGACCAGGCATTGCCAGGAATAAATAATGTCTCTGCTTGCGAAGACAAACTGCACTGAGTCGTGACAAAAATGAGTCCTGTACGATAATTGACAGCATCCTAAGCTACCCCCTACACCGAAGAAGATGATGCTCCTTGTAGGATGGTCCATAGCCGGGATAGTAAATTGGAAGTTTTTTGACGAGGCCGAACTATCAATGCAGACAGTTAATGTGCTGCAAAAACAACCAATACTGGTCAACAGATATGGTGTTAAGCTAAGAGGGTAACCAAACTATGGATACTTTAATAAATTTTGTTGTTGAAAAATGGATCGACTGTTACTTCTTACATATAATGTTCTACTGCTGTAGGACAACGCCTGTCCTCATGTCAGACAACGAGTGATGAAAGCATTTGCTTTGGGCTGTGAAGATGCTTTTAGATGGCTTAAAGAGTGTTCAGTAGGCCATCTGCCCCTCCCCCCTGCACAACAATGCAAGTTGTTCAGTGAGCAAGTTATGGGTTCTGTACTCTTAAAACCAATGCTATTCTAAGCTTTTACAGCATTCGTGGTGATGGAATTTGTCCAGGAACACGTCTACTTAGTCCCATGTACATTCAGTTGGATTAAGATCCGCAGAATGTGTAAACTACTCCAATTGACGGATGTCTTCATATTGCATGTAGTCGCCCACCGATTGAGCCCTATGCAGACAGGCATTGTTGTCCATATACAGAAATTTAGGACTGAAAAGTCGCACAGTCTGGTTTAAGACATTGTCCTGGTACACCTGGGCAGTTACAGATCTGTCGAAGATGTGGAGTGATGTACAAGAGCCTATCATGATGCTTGCCCAGACCATCACTGTGTTCACTGCATCCACTTCGTTCACTGCATTCGGAGTCATGTTTCCAACTCTTTGGATCATGTGATCAGATACTAGAGCGCATGGTGTTAAGGGAATGCTGACAGAGTCTACAACATGGCAGCTGATAAAGCAAAAAAATGTAACACATAGATTCACGATATTTTCTTCCCATGTGCAACTTCTTAAGCCCCTAAGAGTTGAAAACTATCTAAAAGAAATATGTTCCAGACAAACTTTCCATCAGTTTAAAATGCATTTTCGTTTTTATATGCAGTAGTTGCCATGCTGGGGGTGACTGATGACTCCAGGGAGATAACTCCGACGACTGAAGATAAGAGTCAAGGAAGATAACCCTGAGTCACACTCTGAACAATTAAGGAACAGACTCTGAAACACTTGTGTCACTCTTGAGTGAATAAGTGAACACACCCTGTACTGGTCTTGTTCGAGATGTTGTCAAGATTCTCCTTGCTTCCATGGTGCCTTCAGACATGGATCCATAGCAAGCTGTACTCCAGACAGTATCATAACTCATCTGAGAATATGACTCTCTTGTGCCTCTGTTCATGATGTATGTCCGGTGTACCACAACAAGCATCCTCTTCGATGAGCTTGACTAAAAGGGATGAATCTCGTATGTTGTCTGTACACTGTTTTTCTTGATACAGTGATCTGTCAGGTCCCTGGTAAGGTTTGCTATGTTTCATCATTTCCATCTGACTAGTCTCGCAGGTGGAAGTCGGAGGAGGTGTGATTATACGTGGAAGTCATCTGCTGTAGCATCAAGCAGTATTTCCATCCTGCTGGAAACTACACCATACTTAAAGAGATGACACTGGTTGACATGTTCAGCACATGGAATACTCCGCTTGGGACTGGCTTGCCTCTAGATGCCCTATCAATTTACCTCTTGTTTGTAGGTCTAAATGGACATAATTTGTCTAGCAGTTTAATTTTCCTGAACTGTCACTTCAAAAGCATTCTTTAATTATTCTGAGAGAAAGGGTTTACCATTTTCATTTAGGTATTGGATGGTATTAGGATGACCTTGGGTAATAATGCATTTGGATCCAAAAGTCCAATTGGACAACAAGAACAGTTCATTCTTGAAAAATCTCTTAATATATGGACACCAGTGTATTTGCTTTTCATGTGATATTTTACAGAATATGAGGAGATATGAGAAAGTAACACCATGTATTTTTTAACAAAGGAAATAAGAGTCGTTGTGTAAAAGTTAACATAGCCAAAAAGAAAGCCGAGTACTTGCACAGACATTGCATAACAAGAATTCTACCTGTGCACGCAGACTATGTACACCAGACGTTTTACAAATGGCCGCCGTTATCACATCATCTGCAGTAGAAAAACAACGAGCTCTTAAAAGGTTTCTTTTCGCAGAAGGTAAGAGCCCACTGAAATTGATGGGAAATTGGTAGAAGTTTACGATGTCGACTGTCTGGGGTATTCCTATGTGAGCAAATGGTGTAAAATGTTTAGGAAATGAAGAGTTAGCCTTGCCGATAAAGAGCGTTGTCAGCGGCAACACCAGCCATTTTAGAGGACATTAACAACACAGAAAACTGTCGCATTTCCTTGAAAGAAGTGAGTGAAACACTTCACATATAGGGTGTCCCAAAAGGTCATTTGCAAACTTTATATGCTGGTCTGTCCAGACCATGATGCACAAGTTTTACATAGGAAGTTGTGTCTGAAAACATGATCAGCCACCGTTACAGGACGATGTTTGCAGTTGTATTAGAGAGTGGAAAGCGGGATCATTTCAGGCGAGGATGTTGCAGGAGGAGGATGCATCAATTCAGTAATGAAAAATCGGTCGATATGCATTACGTTTTTTTTTTTTTTTTTGTAACTATGATTCTATAAAGTCATGTTAACATTTTTGCATGTCGATCTCGTTGCTACAGCAACCCAGTTTGATTTTCGGACACAACTTCCTATGTAAAAATTGTTCGTCATGGTCTGACAGACCAGCACGTAAAATTTGTAGACGACGTTTTGGGACACCCTGTATATCTAAATGGGATATGGTGCATGAGAAGCTTGGTTACCGCAAAGTCTGTTCGCATTGGATTCCAAAAAGTCTGACACCAGAACAGACCAGCAACAGAATGGCATGCAGTCTGCAAACATCAGTAGTGGTACAAGCAGGAGGAAAATGGTTTCTGAATGGCATTGTCATAGGAGATGAGTCTGGGGTCTTGCACTTCACGCCTGAGCTTAAAACTGCAAACATGGTTTGGAAACGTCCACATTTTTTGGTTTGCAAAAAATTCAGAGTTTTTCCTTCACCTCGGAAGAATATGCTTACAGTTTTTGGGATATGCAAGGCATCCTATTCCCAGAGTTCCTGCCTTGTGGATCAACCATCAACACTGCTACCTATTGCGGAACATTGAATAAACTGTGGCATGCCATTTGGGATAAGCGACCAGAAAGAGGAAACTATGTTCAACTTCTTCATGACAACACGTACCCCTATATACCCAATGTCGTCCAAGCAAAACTGGTTTGTTTCGGTTAGGAGGTTCTGGACCACCTAGCCTACAGTCTGGACTTAGCGCCATCAGACTACCACCGCTTTGGTCCCATGAAGAGATTTCTGGGTGGCCAGAAGTTTGAGACTGGCGAGGAACTGAAATCTACTGTGCATCACTGGATGTATTCACAGCCAACGGAGTTCTATGAGAAACTGGGTATTCTGAAACTGGTGCAGTATTGGGATAAATGGCTAAATTGTCAAGGTGCATATGTGGAAAAGTAGATAAAGATGTGTAGTTTCAGCTGCATTTAGCTGTTTACCTGTATGTTTTTTAATTTTCTTTGAAAAAAAAAATAAATGGCATTACTTTCTGATATCTCCTCGTATATGGACACCAGTGTATTTGCTTTGTCTGTGGTTTGTTACAAAATGTGTTACATTGGAAAAATATGGAGAATGGTGGTGATGAGCAACAAGGACATTTTTAACTCTCCAATATTTTTTTCTTAATGCAATAATGATCCTAAATTAAAAATTTCTTTAGATCAATATCATACTTCATACAAAATCATACTTGAAAAAAAATGAAAACTGATTAATAACTGCTTTTAATTTTGAAGTAGCTCTGTAATTGGTTTTCTTTTACTCTTTTAGCTTACCATATTTGCGCACTCATTTACAAGAAATATATGAAACTGAGCGAGTTAATTCCATTCATCACTTTCAAATTATTAAAGATTTAGATGAATTTGAAGCCAGAATAGAATCGAATGCGTCCAAAGTTGAGAGGCTGATTAAAGAAAAGGTTTGTCTAATTTATCAATAATGAAACTATTCATTTTAACTTGAAATTGTTATTTTTATAAATTAAGGATTGCTATTTTTTTGTTTTTGTTTTGTTTTTTCTTTTTCTTTCTTCTGAAGAATACAGAATGAATGAATTTGAGGAGAATTCATAACACTTTGCTGGCCATAGAAATAAATCATATTCCTTCTGCACTGAAAATTTGATTGATAGGTTGATACATGATAGTACAAATGAGTAATATTAATCTTTTTTGTATGAAGGGTGCATCCAGAAAACATGAGATCAATATTGGCCAAGATGCATGGCTATGGACACCCTGAAATGTAAAGCTTAGGCCAAGGACATTGCAGGTCACTGGGCAAAGCAAACTTCCTGTTTCAAACTGGAAGTTGAAAAGCATGTTTCTTTCAGTGGGCAAGTGTTTGCTAGTAGTGGTTTAAAATAGACAAATATAAAAAAATGTCGCTTTGTATAATACGTGGGACTAGCTGTGTAGCATTTGGGTGCCCCATGATAAGATGGACAAATAATTTATCTACGCTAAAAATATACAGTTTTACTAAAAATTAGCCTCGTTGTTCAGCCTGAATAAATGTTGTTGGGAGAAAGAACAGCCATTGGTTTACAATTAGTTGTTTACTCTTCGCTTCATTATCAGGTAAAGCGAGTTTCTTGATTGGTTATTTAGCCGGCTTCATAGCCGAAAGCGCTGGGGTGCAGGTTCAGTGATCTCACGATTCTCAAATCATAGGTTTGAATCCCACCTGGGCATGGATGTTTTTTATTTGTCCTGTATGAATGTAAAAGAATGTATAGCTGAGAGAGGACTCTAGGCTAATTGGAAAGAATGAAAGAAAATTTCCAAAGCTGATGGCAATTTGATTTAAACGAACCGTTTTGCGCTTCACTGTCCACAAAAACGAAAATCAACCTGGTGGGTATCTGCTCTGAGACTAAATTCTGTAATGTGTGGTTTCTTGCCCCCATAGGAAAGTTCGCGGTTTTCATTTCCACCCAACTTGGCTGCAATAAAAGCAAAGGGGTGTTAAATAACCTTATCGAGTAGAAATTGTGGAATCATGATTGCATTGCAAAAGCACAGGTGTCCAGAAACTTTTGATCACTTAGTGTATACCTAGAGAAAGTGCATACTGTTGAAATCTGTTGGTAATTGTAAGACATCTGGGGTTGGACAAAAACATAGAAACACCTGAGAAAAGAATGAGATTATTATTTAATATGGGTTTGAATTCTCCTGGGAATTGACCAATATAAGTCCTGGATGGTGGATATGGAATCAGAAACCACTCTTTATGCAAAAATTGTTCCAATTCTTACAGAGAAGTTGGAAATAGAAAACATGCCTGAGCCTTCTCCAGAATTGACCATTGCCTCTTTTATATTGAAGTCCTAAATTAGGAGTGAGACTTCATCTGCATGCTCTTCATACCACAATTTGACAGCATTAGCTGTGTGAATCAGAGTTTTATTGTCTTGGTAATTGGCATTGTCTTCGGAGAACATTGTCTGCACTATGGGATGCACATGGTCAGCCAGAATTTGTAAGTAGCTGCTGGCAGTGACTCTACCTTTCAAGGTGATGAATACCATGATTGTGCCAGTATATGCTCTATCATTAACCCTTTCACTGCATAATTAAATTTCATTTTCATTCATATTATCAACTTATCGGAGCATATTTTTTTAAAGCCTGTGAGATGAATCCGATTTCCACAGGTAAAGGTAATGAAATTTTGTGTGGATGTATCCGCTTTACACAGCAAAAGGGTTAATACAAAAATGAAAAACTGTGAAGAATCATAATAACCAATCGGAAGAGTTCCTCTAATCCACAAAAGAATTGAAAAATCAATCTTGTATAATCATTTCACCTGCCATGCAGTCATCAGTTAGTAAGGAAACTAAGACCAATCTTGGGTTGATGGCTGCATAGCAGCCAAAATGATCATAGAAGGTTGAATTTTCAATTCTTTTGTGGATTAAGAGGTATTCTTCACTTGATTATTATGCTCTATCATTAATACGAGACAGATCTGTTTGTAAGCTTAGAATGGTGTTTGCCTGATGTAAATACATCCAATGGTTGGGAACAGTGTAAAACTTGGAGCATATTACAGTCTTCCATTAATCAATTGTCCACGATTTTTGGGTATTACACCACTCCTCTTCTGTGCAGTCGCTAATGGTTTGGCAATTGGAGCTCACCTATGAATATTTTGTATAAAGATTTCCCTCTTCACAGTTTTTGTGTTCACAGGCTTTGAAAGACTCGGATTGATCTCTGCAGTTACTTTTGCAGCAGTTGAATTCGTGTTCTGGATCACAATTCTTCTCAATATCCTTTTGTCTCTTTCAGTCCATTGACTGTGTCATCCATGCTTATCCTTATCAAACTGTGTTTTGCCTGAAACTGTATATACCATCGTAATATTTTATACTTATTTCATAACACCGCACATTAATTGGCAACTACAGTCCTGGAGGCACCAGCTAAATGTACGCCATCAATTTGCCATCTTTGAAACTTGGTAAGCTTTGACATGCTTCAGCGTTACTAGAGTGTATGCTGTGAATAAAGAAATTGAGACTTCCCACCTGTTAGCTAGGTATCGAATCACACAGCAGAAGCAAAAGAATATTTCATCACTTCCACTTTCAAGTTGAAACATGTCATATGGTATAGTGTTTCCATAATTTTGTCCAACCCCTGCATTTGTTAATTCAGAGGGTAAATTCAAAATTAACTGTTTGATCATTTTATTATTATTTAGGATCAGTGTATTAAGAATGCTATCAAAGTCTTTCCTTTGTTTAAAAAGAAATTGAATTTAAAAGCTGAGGTAAGAATTTTTAGATATTGTGCCCCACACCCCATCCTCCCTGCACATTTAACAGAATATTTTTTAATGTATTTAAAATTTATAAGAAGAAAAAAAGCATTTATTGATTTAATCTATGCTATGTTTGATCACAATTTTTCTGTTTTTAAAAATTATTGAAAAGGAATATGAAGTGGAACCTGTTACATCGACTCCTGCCATGTACAAGAGCTCTTTGAAATTTACTGGAAGCATGAATAGCAGCATAGCACCTAGTGAAATAAACAGTAACATCCCTACCAAAGAAAATAAAGATCCTTCAAAGGTTCCATTCCTACAAGAGCAAATCACTTTTATTCCCCATCTACCATTGATAGAATCCACAGATAATTTTAAACCATTCACTTTATCTCCTCCTACAAACCGAAGTAACAACCAAAACAGACTGCGTTCCTCCAGTGTAACAAAAGGTATAATTTTTTTTCTATTGGAGGAATTATTATGATGTGCCAAATCAAAATTTAGAAATTACCTCTTTTTAATACAAAAGATAAACCAAGAATTAATACAGAGCTATAAGTGGATTTTAATTGCAGTTCAAATTCATTTCTTTATTGGTTGATTGTTGTGTTGCAATACAAATGTGCATACAGATTTTACCTGAGTCATTGGTTTATTTTCTTGTCTAGGGAAAGAGGTACAGAGGGTTGTTAGGGATCTATTAGCATGTTTATATGCCGTGCGCACATTCATTTCACATGAGCTATCACATGCAGTATTGTTAGAGCAGATATTGAAATAGTTAATATTCGAACAGTGAGCTAAAAACATTGAGTTATGCCACTGAAAATTGACAGGTATTGGGAGGGGTATGTAACAGCCCTTTCTGACATCAAATTCAGCTATTCTGAAATTATGAAAGCATGCAAGAAGAGAGGTTCTCATTTCCAAGAACAGGGATATCAAGTGTACTAAACAACATTGGCAAAAACAGAGCAGTGCCATTTTTGAGGGTTAAAAGCAGGCCGATCCGAGACCATCCACTAGCCATACTCCTGACGTCGTCCGGAAAGTTTGGGCTGTCGTCACGGGATGTAACCCACCAACACAACGGGCCATTGCACAGAAGGTAAGAACATCTGTGTACACGGTAAACACAATTATCAACTGATTCACAACTGGAGAAGCGACACAAGAGCAACAGGCCAATTGCTATAAACTGTATGATCTTAACTTGGCAGATGAAAAGTGGAAATACGTGATCACACTAGATGAGGCGTATATTTATTTAAGATATCATAATAAGAGCAGAGCCATTTTTTACTGCCCAAGGGGTTCTAAGGACTTCAGAAAATGCAAGGAAACATTTTTAAAAGGATACAGCTGAAACGGCAAATTAACTTTACAATGATTTTAGGCTAAGGTCAAAGTTAATGCTATGTCCTATCAGACTAACATTCTAACTTCCATATTGATTCGTGACATCCCCGGTTTGTACGGTTCAGAGGTAAACAAGGTACAGCTGCACCAAGACAAGGCATTGTGTCACACCACCGCGTCAACTTGCCTGTTCTGGAACGCATACAAGAAGATACCGGAATACGCTCCATTCCATTCAGCAACATACCCGTCAAGTTGTGGGACACATCGCCTATGGGTTTTTGGCCTACTTAAATGGGTCCTCAGAAAGAAACAACTGATACAGTGGTTGCTCTTTGGAAAGCATGTTAACAGGAGTGGTTATGAATTTATCTTGGTGTTCTACGTTCCAGCCTCCTGGAATAGCAGTGATGCATGGCTACCAGATTGAACGCATTCGATAGTGGCAAAAGGGGTTTTCCATCCTTTCTGGCCCTCTGTAACTTGTTACCATAGAAACCCTGACAACCCTCTGTAATTTTCAAACATTTATATGGTTTTTTCTTTCCACAGTTGTTCTGTTATTGTCTTTTCTTCATAAGGCTGAACTGACTCATACTTGAATTTAAGATCAATCATTAATTTTCTTATAATAATGTTTCATGAACAGTGCTGGAAAAAAGTTTGAAACTACTTTGGTTCATATAGGCTATTTATGCTATGTAAGCATATTTAAACAGGGTTAATCACAATGAGTTGGATAAAAAACTTGAGCATTGTGTTGGGGAGATCAGAATGAACAAAAAATATTATATGACCATAAGTCGTATTCCAAATAGATACAGAATTACAACGGATCAAAGTTTTATTTGTATGGTAACAAATAGGTAAACAAAACATATTATCAACTTATAAAAAACACTTAATGAAAAAGTATACAAGAGTATACGATTTAGTGTAACAACTCTCAAAGTGTGCCCCTTGAGCCAGGATACAAACACGACACCGACAAATAATCAAAACATAAAGCATGAACTATGGCATCTTTATTGCGAATTTGATTGACCTCATCGGTTATTCATTCGTGTAATCATGGAAGAATAATAACAATGGAAGTGCCTCTTGTACCCTGTGCTTTTGCAACGCACCTAATGGCCAACATGATTATGCTTACAATCTCTCTGATCTTACAACAGATGCCTTTGACGTAATTGAACACAGGGTTCGCGCTAAGACAAAATATATACGAGTCAATTTGACTCCCAAGTCTGAAAACTGCGAGCCGAATTTCAGAAGATGCAAGTCAAAATTAAGATTCTTTTTAACTTCCATATTTTTACATGCATTCACAATCTCTATAGTTAATTAGATATTTAAACAAGACCGCATGTGACAAAATGAATTGAGGTTAAAATGTGGTGAGAAAGATATGGGCCGATGCTATTCAAAATTTAACAAGTCAGTTTTGACTCGCTGGTCAAAAAATCACGAGTCAATTTTTAGCAAAAATGCCCATTTGACACGTAAATTGCGAGTAAGCGCGAATCCTGTGAACATTTGATATATTTCATTAAAAATATTTGAATTTGCTTTATATAATTTTTTTATTCATTTTTAATTGATTTAAATAGTGCAGAGGTTTCCTCGAAGGTTAAGTTCTAGACATGGTGACTGAGGGAAATAGCAATGCTGAATAAAATGTCTGTAAAGTATCACTGTTACAGTTATTTAATGAGCAGAGTTAACCCTTTTGCTGTGTAAAGCGTATAAATCTACACAAAATTTCATTATCTTTACCTGCATTTTGGTGCGGTTTAATGCATGATCAAGTAATCGGACCTTTCTTTTTCGCTGAAGACACCATTAACCGCTACAACATACCTAGATATGCTGGAGAATTACCTGATTCCACAGGTGGAAGAAGTGCAGCCCAACATAGTCTACCAACAAGATGGAGCACCTCCTCACTGGGGCCTGCAAGTTAGGCAGTGCCCTGATAAGAATTTTCCAGGAAGATGGATTGGAAGGGATCGGCTCTTGGCCCCCTCACTCACCCGATGCGAACCCTCTGGATATTTTCTTCTGGGGATTTGTGAAAGACAGACTGTACAAGACCAACGCTGATGACTTTGAAACTCTCAAGAACAGAATAATTGAAACAATCGCTAAAATCACCACCGAAATGCTAGCCGGAACATCGGAGAAAAACGAGTTTTGCTTTGACATCCTTCACTCCGTAAATGGGAGGCACATTGAAATTTATTAAGGCATGCTAAGAAACTTTCTGAATTTTTCTTTGTGGGAAAAAAAAAAAAAAAACTCGTTAAAATCTGTAATAGTTTTTGAGTAATAAAAATGTATAATACGGGAGATAATTCAGAAATACCCTGTAATATTAAACAAACGATCATTAAATGCCACTCTGATCTTTCACCATCCCAGCTTGTTCATGGACTTTTCTCCTTCTTTTTACGAGTTTATGCTTTTATTTTTTTTTTATGCAAAAATGGATTTTTACTAAATCTGACACTATACAACTTTGTATTGGAATTTTGGATTTTTCTCTACCTGTCATGGCTTAAGAGTTAGTTTTTGTAACTTCTCAGCACTTACAGTAGAAGCACTGTGAGTACTTCTCAATTGGACATGGACATTTTCTATAGATAAACCAGACTTTTATGACTTTAGCACCTTTTGTTCTAAAGTAATTCAACTATTTCGGGAATTTTCTCAACATCCTGGATATTCTTCTTCTTGATACAAATATACTGATTATGAAACAAGGTGGTCTCAAACTTTTTTCCAGTGCTCTACAAACTCACAGTTTTCTGGCCCTGAGCAGGAAAACTTCTTAACGGTCATTTCACCATCTCAGGTTAAAAGCTCGATTTGAACAACCCAGAATTAAACCTTAAACATTTACCATCGTTTTTAAGCCTTGAATTGGAGAACTTGAAGACTAACTCACACTTCTTTTGTAAGGACATCTGGTGCCGTCTATGGAGGAACCGAAGAAAAAGCACCTGCAGTCATTTGTCGATGAACACACCATAGTCTTGTGAAAGCACTGATTTCTTCCCACCTGAACAAATGTACACTTCACTGTTCAATTGTCGATTGTTGTTCTATTGTTATAGGCTATGAAAAGTGATACTGCATGATGAATGATTGATCTCTCTTTCAAAATTAATGAACATTTTTCCATTAGCTCAGTTTCCTCCAACATTGACAGGTTATCTACTTTGTTGTAGATGTCCAGATAGTATAAATATGGGAAAGTTCCTAATTTGTGTGATTTGAAGCGAGCAAAAGTATGGCAGCTTTGCAAAGCGGAAGTGTGAGTTGTCTTAAGTTCTCAGGTTAAATTTAAGGATTTTAAATGGTGGTGAATACCATTTCTCATCTTAACTCTAACCCTAACTCTAGGCGTCTTAGGCAATGGCGACTGGTTGCCAGCAACCTCAAGACATTACTGGAATAGTTATTGTTTATGCACATGGTTTTGGCAACCCGTTGGTTGATGGAGGCCAGAAAATCAAGAGCAATGCATTCGGCGACTGAGAAGTTGTGCAGTTGCTAGGGTGATTTGTTTCTATTGACGTCTATGCACTGTGCGAGCAACCACCCCTTCCCGATCATCTTTTTTTTTAAATCTGTGAAATAAACATTCGCAGCCAGCACGAGGATAATGCAAACAATGTAGCTTCCAAGTCCTCGTGTTTCTAAAGACCTGTACCTTGAGTTATCACGATCAAATATTTATGAAAATAGGCCTCACAAGAGCATTTTGGATTATGAACCAAGCCCCGAAATAGCATTTTACATGATGCCTCACTTTTTCTTGGGTTTTGTCATTATCCCCGTTATGTCATTTTCATTTCAAATTATTGTCATCTTTATTTCCACGTTCTTTTTACAGGGGATGCAACCCCTTTATTTCTTTTTTTCTCCATTTTGCTTTCTTTTTAATAATGTAGATACTGCGATTACATCCTCCACGTCCATCTTGAGAGGTAGCCGAACGACTGCGAGAATAATTTGTTTACCCAATCAGTCTCCCGTGTTTGGTTTCTCGTTGTTTCTGGTTGCTTGTTTCCTCAACAACAGTCTGGCAACTAACTGTAAAAGGCCTGACTCTTAGATTAACCCGAGGTGGTGAATACGGCCGTTAGTTTTCCTTGTCATTATTAACTGAATTAAAATCTAAGTTTGAGTCATTTTAAGTCTTTTACATAAAAGAGGAGTAAAAATTTATATTTTAACTTATTCTTGCAGAAACGACTTCTCTTCTATCTGCAATCAATTTGAACAATTTACCATCTGTTTCCGCAATGTATCAACCAGATTTTCTTCATGAGAATCATTTACTTAATCGGAGATACACTTATCCCAATGCTGCAGGAGAAAATACTTTAAGTGGTGTTTCTTTTTGTACATTGCATAATCCTTCGCAAGATATAGAAGACAAATATCAAAATTCCACTGCTGTTGACATGACAAATGCAGACGATTCAGATCATTCTTTAATGAATACAGCATCGATAAACTTTAGCAAAGAAAAGAAATTTATTAGAAAAATTTCCCTACAAGAGGAAAATACTAAATTTCATCCAATTATTAAGGAAAATAATTCCAATAGCAGTATGAAAAACAAGAGAAACAACAACAACAGCAACAACAACAACAACAATAATAATAATAATAATAATAATAATAATAATAATTATAATAATAACAATAATAATAATAATAATATTAAATCACAAGATGGTTTTGTTGAAATTGTTTCCGACATTATTGGCTCCAATGAAGAGAATAATATTAGAGGAAATGTTTCTGTTGAATCTGAAAGGAGGAATAGCCTTCATGTCACAAAGGATAAAGAAACCACAAGTGATTTTAGAGACAAGGCAACAAGTTTGAAAGATGTAGGTTTGGCTTCTGAAAATGTTAATGGTAAAAATGAGCCTGTTAAAACATTTGATAATGAAAATATAACTGAACGAAAGCATTCTATAAATAAGATTGAAGTTGCTGACTCCCAAGTTGATGCAATCTCTGAAGACGCACAAAAGGAACAGAGAATCAATGGATATATATTGACAACTAAAGAAGAGAATTTTAAATCTCCTGTTACAAATCACGAAGACAATAAAACTTTGAATAATGCTTCTGATAATAAAGACAATCTCATAGATAAACATCAAGATAGGAAAGATTCAAGTTTATCAAGTGAAAGTGAAGATAGTTTCTTTGATCAAAAAATTGAAGTTACAAATTGTAAGTATGAAGTGGGGTTTACTTTTGTGAAATCAATAAAGGGATCAATGCATGCCTTTTTATCAGAGACGTCTGTAATATAGAGACTGGGCGTTTGATGTTTGGCCCATTCAAGTTCTCTTATTCCAGTTATGTGGCATCCTCTGAAAGTCTGAGCATCATCTACGAGGAACGTTCATGAATGATGCCATACAAGAAACTGCTACACAAAATCTTCCTCAGAATTTTTATTTAGAAAAAAAAGGAGAAAAGAATTGAGGCTTTTTAGGTACAACATGATTTGATATTATGGAACCAATCAGATTTAGCTTTATTTCTCGTTTTCATTAGGGCTAAAGTAAGCCTGATGAAGGAAGGAAATAAAATCGAAACCGCTTACTTCTATAATACGAAATTATGTTGTACTGCAAAGCCTCAATTCTTTGACAAAAGAGAAACTCTCGTCTATGAAGAGAAGAGAATGACGGAAATGAGTAGACTTTAAGCAGTAACTGTCACAGAGCCAACCATGTTATACAAACGTGGCTTTGCGAGCAGTAGAAAGTTAAACACACAAGCCCTTCCATTTCCTGTTCGAAACCAAAACTACCACAGTAGCGCCATCTGAATGAATGAGCAACATAAAAGAGCCTGTTGCATGCCTGGAGTCGTGAAATGCATTACAGGAAGTAGAAGCTAATGCCCAGTCTCCTTTTACAAATGTCTCTGCTTCCTATTTTTCATCTGTACTGGTAAAGAGAGAGAGAGAGAGAGAGTGTGTGTGTGTGTGTGTGTGTGTGTGTGTGTGTGTGTGTGTGTGTG